>BSBN01002045.1:0-140969 GCA_027924645.1 Cunninghamia lanceolata
ATTAGATTAGTTAATGTTTTAGTTTTGTTTGTTTATTGTTTAATTGGTGTTTCAGTTCTTCTTCTTAAAAAAAACAATGGCATGTGTGAACCGATGGCTAGTTAAGGGAGTTCATGTTGCCAAAGGTTAAGGAAGTGACAATGCCCAAACTACATGGAAGAGTATGTTGGAAACTGTCAGAAGGAAAAGAGATCAAGAGCTGTATTTTAGGGGAGCTGCTGGAGAACAAATGATAGAGGAAAATAGGTAGAATAGTAAAAGGAGAGATGGTAGAGATCGGCCAGTGGAGGGAGGTCGATGTTTTGGCAAGGAGACCGAAGGAAGTTGGGAAAGACATAGTTGAAGGGAGATGATAGTTGATAGGAACGACTCCAAAGAGGCGAAGATTATGAACAGAAAGGGGTTCACCAATGAAGTAGAAGGGGATTAAACAAGGGAAGGGGTTCATAGTAGAGGGACAAAGAACAGAACATATCAAGTGGAAGATGGAAAGTCTCAAGAAACAATAAATAATATGTTGTGTCAAGTAAGTCGATATCTCTGTATTCATGGCATTATGGCCAAACAATGAATAAAGTCTTCTGTGAATAAAGTTTTTATGTCAAATTATTGTTCCTTCAAATTTCATTAAATTCTAGTATTAAGTTCCTATCATTGAGTTATGTTATAGTTGGTGTACATGCCATTGTTTGTTTGTCAAGTATCTGCCTACAGATAGGTATCAGAGCATATGTGTTTGAAAGCGTGTCATCAATTTGGTATCAGAGCCCTGAAAGGTCTAGGAAGAAAAAGTTGAGAGTTTCAAAGGTGTGACGAAGAAGTTAGTTATGTTCATAGATTATTGGACAGATAGGTGTGTTGTAGAATGACAGGTTAATGAAAGGAACCTGGGTACCAAAAGATTGGGCAGAGGAAAAGAAAAGAGAATCCCTAGGTCAGGTATCAGGTAGACAAAAAGAGGAAAGGTTAGAAGATGCAGCAGCATACTAAGAAGGAAAGCATCAAGAAGAAAGACAATATGAAGAAACAAGATTCAGAGTTTGAAAGAGAAATGGCAGAGTTAAGAAGAGATATTGAGAAGTATAAATTTATGGTACAACAATATCTTAAGGAAAGAAGCCAAGAATATGTTTGGGGTTGGGCCATGAAAAAGAAGGTGAAGTGGCCTATAAAATTGATCGTGCAGAAAAAAATGAAGGCAAAAGACTGCTGCCTTGAGAAGAGAAGATAAGAGTATGAGAGAAAACCGAAGAGGTTTGGATAGCAAAGAGTTGCCAAAGGAAAGGGAGTTGCCAAATGAGCAACATGCACTGGAAGAAGTGAAAGAAGTTCTCGTTGTGGAGAACCTGAGAAAAGATAAGGAAGAACGGAGAAGAGAAGAAGTGTAGAAAGAATCACTCAAAGGAAGAAGTAAATAAGAATGGAAAGTGTCCTTGAGGAAGGCACTTATGGAGACATTTTTATCTCTTATTTTGTTTGCTAATCTGGTATTTGCGATGTGTGTGCAGGGATGGAAGGCCTTATATGCAAGGTCAAGACAAGACCTTGAAGATGATGAGAGAAGGGGCAAGAAAAGCACAAACAATTGGAGATGAAGATGAGAGAGAGTGAAGACAAATTGTAGCAGTATGCCAAGAAGGAATCAAGCAATAGTGTGAAGCAGAGGTACATTGTAAAGTTCCTACAAATGAAGATGAGAATAGTATTGAAATTTTCTAGTATGATAAATAGGAAGTTGAAGATGCCTTTGAGTTTCATGATGCATTAGAGGATGTTGCAGATGAAGAAAAAGGAGCCTACAAAATGGAAGAGTTGACAAGCCATGAAGCCAATAATGAAAGTAAATTGGGACAGCAGGTTATTGCAAAAGTGAATGGAGGTAAGAATGTTTCTTTTAGTCATGTATGTGGGAATTAAGAATGTGGTTATGCAATTTGATAGAGAAAAGATGGATGAACATGGATATGTAGTACCAAGTTGGATTAAGAAACTAATTATTAAGGGGTAGCATGCAAGGTGTAAACAAGAAGATGGATATGACACAAAACAAATATCAAGCATGAAGGGCATGACATAATTCAAGAGGAGACAAGAGGATAGGGCGTGTTGGCAAGAAAGGAAGCATACATAAGATGTTTTAAGGCAAAAATCAGCGCATGGATTATGGGGAATCAGTGCAGAAATAAAGCGACAATAACCTAAGGCTATGCGAAACAAAGTGTGGATAATTCAGTCTAGGACAACAATAGATGAAGGTGATGTTGTAGGATATGGTGAGAAGAAAACCTCTCAAAAGAATAGAAGACATGAAGACAAGAATAAGACTAAGAATGAAGAGTTAACATTGTAGTAGGATGGTCAAGGACAACAAGTAGAAAGCTATGAAGAAAAGTTCAAGAGAAGAGAAGGAACATTGTCACACCATGAAGGTGGAAAGGAAAATGAAGGTCTAGAGCATGCAAAAGAATTTGAAAGAAAGGGGCGAGATGATGAAGAAATAAAAGTATTGATTGGTGCAATACATGAGAAAAAGAAGATTGAAATTGTTACAGGAGTAGCTTGGAGGAAGCTAGAGGAGGATACATGCAAGATAAAAGGTAAGCAAATTGCTTTAGGTGAACTAAATAGTGAGGATTTTGAATTTTTAAATGAATTAGTTGAAGATAAGAGTTTGAAAGAAGAAAATGAAAAGAATGAAGAAAAGAATAATGATGATAACATGTATGAATGGGAAAAAGAGTTATGGAAGCTTATAAATGAAAAAGATATGAGAAGAAGAAGGCATAAAAAGAAAAAAGGAAATAAACAAAAGCAGATTGAAAAGTCCAGAATGAACAAATACAAGTGTGGTAAGGATTCAGAGGAGAAGTTGAATGAGTGTGATGAAAAGAAAAAGGGGACACCAGAAGCATGGGATGATGGAGAAAATGAAGAAGCACTGAGTGAGATTACAACCGTTGCAAAGGGTTGAAGCAATAAAACTTGGAAGTACCAGAACTTGTGTAAGTTCAGTGAATGAAAAAAAACTGCAAGAAGCTGAAAGTGAAAGTACAGATTTGAATAAGGGGATAATAGATAATCCAGTTGAAGATGAATCTTGTGAATATGGAATGATTGAAATGAAGGAACGTACAAATGGAAAAGTTAAATCAGACAACAAAGATCACAGAAATGAGGATTGAAGCCTATGATAAAGAGGTTATTGCAGATGTACAAGAAGAGGGTAAATTTCTTGGTCCTATATGAGGACATTGTTTTGCATTATTTCGATCTATTGAATAGTGAGAAGTTAGGAAAGAAATATGAAGAGAGATATGCAGATTTTAGTAAGAATCTTGTGGGTTGTAATATGTATAGTGAAGTCCAAGATGAGTTGTTGTTGAAGGATGAATTTGATAAGATTGAAAGATAGTTGGACAACATATTTAGAGTTGTTTGTATTGATTTATATATGGCTAAGTGGGCAAGGAATCTTTGGAGGAGTATGATAATGGTTCCAGAACAATTGTGGAAGAAGCGGAAGAAAAGAACAAAGATAGATAAGTTTTGATTAATGGCCTCATGTGCACGAGCACATGATGTCTTTACAATGTTAAATTTTTAAAAACTTTTAAATGTAATATTTAATTACCTATAATATTAAATATTAAAATACATAAAATATTACATATGTATAAACATTCAAATTAAATATTATATTAAATAAAATAACAAATATATATATATATATCAAAATTAAAAAACTAAATATTATATAGATTATAATATATATAATAGTGAATATTATAGATTTTATATAATGCTATGTTTATTAAATATATTTAAATATATCTTGTTTGTGGTCATTGACAATCATTATTGTTAATAAATGTTTGGTTGTTAATGGGTAAATAGAAAGAGAGAAAGAGAGACAAATAGCATTAAACAAAGAGAGAGAGATGGGTAGAGAGAGGAGAGAGGGGGGATAGAGAGCGATAGAGAGATAGTGTGGAGAGAGACAACTAGAGAAAAGAGAGTGATAGAGGAAAAGAGAATAATAGAGGGGGAGATTGATATAGAGAGGGGGCAAGAGAGGAAGAGAGATAGAGAAGAAAAAGAAAGAGATAGAGATAGAGACAGAGAGATTAGATGGAGCGGAGGAGAAAGAGAGAAAGAGGAAGATAGATAAACATAGAGATATAGGAAGAGACAAAGAGAGAAGGGGAGGGGAAGAGAGGGGAGGGGAGAGATAGAAATAGGTTAAGAGAGGGAGATTGATAGAGAGAGGGGGGAGGGGGAGAGAGAGCAATGGATCAAGATGAATGGGACAAGTTGGATAGAAGAGAGATCTACTATTAGGTTGTGTATTTCTAATTTAGTCTTGATGACTATAGAGAGAGAGAGAGAGATAGATATTCTTCCATGACAATTATTGGATGAGATATAGATATATATGATTAGAGATAAGAGGTATATAAGTAAACTATATAAAAATAATTACAATATAATACAAAAACTCCCCTAGGGTTTTAGTAACAATGGTGTAGTTGTCAAATTGAGGTAACGGGAAAATAAAAAGGTGAGAATTTCGTGTTGGTACACTCAACAAAAATAAAGAAAATTACTATTACATGACATGGTAACAAATTTCAATAGGCCCCTCTTCAAATCGACAGGATGTGAAATGTACTCCTACCATAAAGTTCAACGAATTTGATGTTAAACGTGGAAATTATGCTTAAATTTCTCTCTCTCTCTCTCTATATATATATATATACATTCATCAATACTAAATTAGAAATACACAACCTAATAGTAGATCTATCTCTTCTATCCAACTTGTTGCATTCATCTTGATCCATTGCTCTCTCTCTCTCTATATATATATCACTTATCTCTCCCTCATTTATTTCTCTATTCCTCTCTATCAATCTCCCTCTCTTAACATATCTCTATCTCTCCCCTCCCCTCTCTCTCTCTCCCCCTCCCCTTCTCTCTTTGTCTCTTCCTATATCTCTATTTCTATATCTTCCTCTTTCCCTCCTCTCCATTTGAGCTCTCTGTCTCTATCTCTCTCTTGTCTTTTTCTTGCTATGTTTAATTGTACACCAAATAGTTGGGGAAGCTGAATAGCCATGTCTTTATGTGAATGATGATTGTCTTATATCCCTATGGCCCAGTCCATTTTTTTGTTTTCTCAAGTGTTGTGAATTAATTTGCATAATCTTAATGGATGCTATCTACTTCAAATGTGAGCTTTCATGTTTGGTGTGTAGGCTCTATTTGCATGCATCAGCTTTCTAGATTCTTGTTCATGCAATAGACCTGGCTCGCTTGGTAGTAGCCATAAAGTGGAATAGAGAGAGCAGGAGAGAGAGGGGAAACAAAAGAAATAGAGATAAGAGAGAGAGAGGGGTTAGAAAGAGCAAAATTAAAGAAAGATAAAAAGAGAGATATAAAGAGACCGAGAGAGGAAGACAGAAGGGAGAGGGAGAGAGAGAGAGATGAAGTGAGAAAGAGATATAGAGGCAAGGAGATCACCTTAGTTCCTAACTACTTATTATCATGGAAGAAGAGAGAAAGGAGAGAAAGAGAGAGAGGAGGAGGACTATCTCTAGAGGATTTTCAATGTTTGCATAAGAGTAGTGCTAGAAGTTACTTTAAAACGTCATGAACTATAATTTATCAATTATTGCATCCTATTTTAGTGAATTTTTTAATTTGAACGGGCAATCCCTCTTTTGTATGAAGTGTTGTGAATTGAAATCAATTTTTAATTTTGTGTGTTTCATCTCATTTCTGTTGCAAATAATTAATTCCGGCATTTCCAGTCACTCGTGTGTTTCATCTCATTTCCGTTACAAATAGTTATTCTAGTGTTTCACTTAAAGTCTGCATTAAAATTAAATTTACTATTGATGCCTCGTATCAAAGCGCACTCGATCTATTTTTTTAAGTACTAGTGCTATTAATAAACATGGTACAACCAATATTTTTAAGCATGATGTTTTTAAAATATCTTTTTCTACATTAAGATCTAATTTTTATTCATAAAAGACTGACAAAAAGTTAATAAAAACATTTAGATGAGTTGGGAAGTCATGTAAAAGTTGGCAAGAATGTTTATAAGTCAACACAAAATGTGAGAATACTTGCCAATATTTATTTATTTATATTATAGATATTTTTCATCAAAATAATAATTATTAATTTATTATATGTAATTTATTGTATACAATATTATTAAATTGTAACTAATATTTAGTTTGATTTTTAAAAATTATTTAGAATGTAAGATAAACAAATATTATTAATTTAAAATATATTAAATGTAAATAATATTATTCACTTTTGATTAATATTTAGTTTGATTTTAAAAAATTATTTAGAACGAAGATAAACAAATTATTATGGACTAAATATTAATATAATTTCTTACTCTAATTAACTAACTACCAAAAGAGAGAGGAAGATAGAGAAAAAGAGAGGTAGAAAGACAGAGAGAGGAAGAGATAAAGAGATAGAGCAAAAGAGAGAACTTGTATAGAGATAGATAGAGAGAGAGAGGAATAAAGAAGGGGAGATAGAGACAGAGGAATAGAGAGATGATGATAGAAGTGAAGATAGATAAAGATAATGGACAAATAGAGAGGGAGACAAAGCGAAAGAGAGACAGAGAGATAAAGATGGTAAGAAAGAAGCCGGGACATATCTATAGAGGGATAGAAAGAGATGAGGATAGAAGTAAAGAGAGATAAAGAGAAACAAATAGATAGAGAGGGAGACAAAGAGATAGAGAGATATATAGAGAGAGATAAAGAGGGAGAGAAAGAGAGAGAGAGGACGAGGACAAGGACAAGGACAAGGACAAGTATGAGGAGGAGAGAAAGAGATAGAGAGATAGAAAGAGAGAGAGAGGGGGAGGAAGAGAGAGAGGGAGAGAAAGAGAGATTAGAGAAAGAAGATAGTTAGATACAGATGGAGAAAGGTAGGGAGAAAAGCAAGAAAGAGAGAAAAAGAAAGATAGAAGGGGAGAGAGATAAAGAAAGAGGGAGATGAAGAGAGAAATATAAAAGGGATAGATAGAGAGAGTAGAGAGGGAGATATAAAGAACTAAAGAGCTAGATAGAGATAATATAATAGAGAGAAAGTTATAAAGAGATAGTGACAAACAGAGATAGAGAGGGAGGGAGAAAGAGTTACAAAGAGAACAAAGAAGTGGAGAGAGAAAGTGGGAGAGAGATGACAAAGAGAGATAGGAAAAGATATATATATATATATATATATATATATATATATATATATATATATATATATATATATATATATATATATATATATAGAGAGAGAGAGAGAGAGAGAGAGGAGAGAGAGAGAGAGAGAGAGAGAGAGAGGACTAAATTATCTTCACACCTAATTTAGCAAGGCCTAGGTTGCAGTTGTCACAAAAGGATAAAAGAAAATTTTTAAGTGTATGATCACTCAGTTAAATGCCTGATATCTTGGCAAGAGAACAACAAAGGATCATTTATCAGGATAATGTGATAGTCCAATCAAAACTATCAAACCATCCCGATAAGTGAATATCGGTCTAATGACAAGAGAACATACATTCAATTAATGACAGGTATCTAACCAATTTTATCTATCAGTTATGATATGTTTGAATTATTCAAATATCACAGTTCAGTACAGAGAAGAGGTATTTGTATTATAAACTATCATTTCATCATCATGTTTTAAACATGTGTTTCAAATCAGATTCAGTTGTTCTATCCTGTGCATTTGATTCAGAAAGCAAACATACATAAATCATTGCATAAGGTAAAATAATTGATTATATCAAGAGAATGTTTAAATATGTCCCACACAAACTGTGGGAATGACTAAATTGAGCCAATGAAAACATTATGCAAGCTATACATCTGATGACAAAGAAAATAAAAAGAACACATGAGGAAAATGGATATCCATCATTCCCTTATCGAAGGTTGATTCTCCTATCTGGTAGCTTGATCTTCATATCTTCATATTCTTGCTCCTAATTAGAATAGTTGACTTGCAAAGTTGGAGAAAAGTTTTGTTAGAAGCTCTGGATATGCAAATTCATCATATGCTTTATCAAACAGACATATAAACTTGCAAACATTATGCATTAATGTGATTGAATCAAAATTAGATATGTGCAATAAATCAGATCATCATGAGAGAGATCAATCAGCTTCCAAGAGGTATGTTTTTTATGCTAACTTGTTTGTTCACTATGCAGGTATAGGAAAAGTTATGCTGCTGATTTGAAGACATTAAAGCATGTGGAGAAAATGTGGCTCCCATAAGGGTAGAGCCCAACATGCTTCCTTCTTATTCATCCAAGAAGGATATTAGATTGTAAGAGACAAAAGATGCTTCATTTAATAGCATTAATGAAATAAGCAGTGAAGGTATGATCTTCATACAATGGATGCATCATAAAACTAGATAGAGCATACAATAGAATAGCATATTCCTTGAATAAGGAGTGCAAGAAGGAGGTACAATGATCAAAAGAATGAAGTATAGCCATAACAACATGAGGGATAGTTGCCATTGAATGTCATAAAGGTGCTACAGATTTTTTAACGAACAACAGTGTAAAGGATGTCATTGTCTTAATCAACTGAAGATATTCATCATGCCTCAAGACTTACATCATAGCAAATGAAGCCAAGTCTTATCAAAGAAATTATCTTAAGAGGAGCTACAAGAACCATATGTGCAGGGAGTGACAAGTATCTACATCATATATTGTTGTCCCTGTGTCATCATGAGCCTACATTCTTATGAGAAGCAACAACAAATGAAGATACAATCATAGTTCTCAGAGGAGCAGTAGGTGTATGAAGGAGTGAACAATTTTCATGACCAAACCCCAAGATGACATGTAAAAACACAAGGTACTGTTCCATTCTTTATCATAAATGAAGTGTGATGTTTTATTGAATAAGATAGTAGTCCTATATCATCAATAGGTACAATCAAGATGAAGCAGTCATTGAAGAGCTCTTAATACTATCAAAAGGAAAGAATCAATAAATGTCCAATCAATACATAGTCATATGATAATGCAAAGAGGAAATGTAGTTGCACAGTCATGAAAGAAACAACTAAGAATGTATCAAGTAGTGCATATACAGAAGCCAACGGGTGTGCAAAAGAATCAATAAATGCCATAGCCAAGGGTGGAACAACATCTCATGTTTGTAATGGATAAGTAAACTTGATAGCATGTAAGCCTCATAATACAGTCATAATAGCATAGACAAATGAAGAGATAAAATGCATATGATGTATTGTCATGCTACATATGTAACATCATCTTCTGTATTATGATGGAAATATGTACAAAACCCTTATCATATGATTAGATACAGTCTACATTTCATGAGAAGTAGGATAGTCATCTTCTTTTATTTACATCTATAGGAAAGAGGAAAAGAACAATGCAAATGATAGGTCTATCTACAGGAGACAAAAAGAACAAACAGACATGTCACAAATGCCAAGAGAGTCTCATCATGATTGCATCTTCCATAGACTTCATTATATAATGCAACATGTACAGGTAATGGAATAGTCTTAAGACTATCTTGTAAACAAGAGAATATAGCAGAGCCTCAAGATACAGAAAGAGAAAGATAAGCTATAGAAAGGAGAGAAAAACTGAGTAAGTGCAGAAGAAAAGAGCATAGTAGCCAGTTTTTTGTCCCATTTTTATAAACTTTCATTTCAGACCTCCATAATGTCTTGGAAGAAGTAAGAAATAGCTGAGGAACAACATTTTCCTTCAAGATATGAAAAGCTAGTTGTTGCTGTGACAGAAGGATAGGGTTTCAAGAAGACCCTTATATCTTCATGCCTTGTGAGAAAAGTGAGAAATATAGAAAGATATGAAAAACCCAGTTGACTACTGCTATAAGAGGAGAAGTCTTAAATCATCAAACCCTCATATCTTTTGCAGAAAGGTCAAAAGATAGGAATAGTACCCATGTATTCATTTCGATAAAGGGTTTTCAAGACCAGATAGCAGATATGAAGGAGATAAATGCACAGAAAAGGAGAGGAGCTACAGGCTGTAGCCAGAAAGAGGGATTCTTCAAGAAAAACACGAACCCATAAATGTTTTCCAAACCTTTGTGATATTCCATGTCTGCAAAGAACCTTTTCTTTTCCTCTTTTGTAAAAAGAACCAAGTAGTGCAAAAAAGGGGGTTTCTCTTGCTACAGAAGTGCTGTATGTAGTGTTTCTACCTTCAGCAATGAACAAGTCAGTGCTACATGTATACAGTAGTCATGACCATGGCCAGAAAGAGGGATTATTTCAAAGAAAATGCAAACCCATATATATTTTTTCAAAACCCTTGTCATATAAAAAAAAAATAGTCAAGAAACCCAAATGACAAGATAGAATAAAACATTACCTTGTGTTTTTGCAAGGAAAAAGAGCTACAGGCCGCGGGTCTGTAATTATTTGAACTCTTAAATCAATAGGAGCAATCGCCATGAAAGAAGGAATACAGAGAGAAAAAGAAGATACAGTAAGAAGTTGAAGTATGAGAGAAAATGCAGAGTATACTATCATAGAAGCCGCAGCCTGTAGGCCCTTTTTCTATAAAAGAAACTCAATAAATATCTTCAAACTGTCACAGAGAGCTTACCTCTACCTCTTGCCAAACATGTTGAAGAAAATCCATCAAGAAATCCTTCGAAAAGTTGCAGGAGGACATGGAAACATCATCAAACCCTAGTTGAGCATGGTGTCGGTAGAAGGAGCTCAAATGGATAACAAAAAACAAAATGATGAGTTTAGGGTTTGTGATCCCTTTTTGGTTGACAATCAACTTCCCTTCTGCACATTTCTTTTTGACTTTCAAAACAAAATTATTATCCATCTTTTCTCTAGCGAGGTCAAGACTTCAAAGTCTTTTAAACCTAATGATAATGCCATAGGGGCCCGTGAGGCCAAGAAACCTTAAGTCTTTTCATTGTTGATTTTTACAAAGTCAAAAAAAATAATCATGTAAAGGTAAGGCTATAAGCCTTTTTCCTATTTTCCTTTTCATGAAGATCGAGAACATGAGAGCATAAGGTGGTGAATAAGGAGTGATAAGATGTTCAAATATTTTTCAAAGGTGGTGAATAGTAAATGAGGATTAATGCCTTTTGCATGGAGTGATAAGGCATAAGTATTGTATGAAGCTTAATGCATGGTATAAGGTATAATGGAGACATAAGTAATGATGATGCAAAATATTTGTTCCTTGCATGGAGATATAAGGATTTTGTATGCAAACCATAATTAATGAATAAATGCATGATGTATGAGTTAATATGCATGGAGTAATAAGGTGTTGTGATGCATTGATATTGCATGCATGGGAGTTATAAGGTTGTAATAGATGCATTTATTATTTTTTAAATGCATAATGTAATTTTTGCATGAGGAGATCTATTTGGTGCATGGGAGACATAAGGGATTATTTTTATCTTTTTCTTTTAAAAGAGACAAATATATCCATTTGTGCATGATTTTGCAACTAAATTAATGTAAACAAATAATAAATTAATATCATTATAAATTACTTTATTATTTTGTCACAAGTTGTAAAATCAAGGAGATAAGACAAATTGAAACTCATAGCAACGTAATCATGCAAAAGATTACTTTATTATTTGCTCACATGTCCCAAAATCATGCAAAATTGAGGGATATAAATAACTGAAGTCTTTTGAGGCTTTTGCATGGCTTTTGGGGTCAAAATTAGAGAGTTTGGTCAACTTTTTAGTCAAACATACGGAGGAGAGCAGTTTGGAGCTATTTTTGCTCATTTTGGGATAGTTATAGCCCTTATTTTTAGGGATTTTCTTGTTTGCTCGTGGATCAATTTTGAGAGCTTATTTTTAGAGATAGTTGACTGCAGTTGACCTTTCTAGGTCTCTTGGAGAGAGAAGATTATATATTGTAAGAAATACTTAGGTTTTTCTAGTTCTTGCCTTTTTTATTCTTTACACTTTGAGAGAGAAAGAAGGTTTTGTAACTCATTATTACAGATTTATAGAGATTATAGTAGGTTACAAGTTCTATACTTTGTCTTTTTATGCAATTATTTCCTTTATTTTTTAGCTGAATCAAGTGTCTACCTTTCCATTAATACAACTTTTGTGAATGATTTGATGAGATTTTATTGTGTTTAAACATCAGAACCTTTAAAATCATTGTCTCATTTGTACTTGCATGTGTTAGATAGCATTGAAAATCACAGGTCTTAGGCTGTGCAATTGGAGAAATTTCCATTTTGTTGTGAAAAACCCTTTTCCTTCAAGAAGAAAATCTTTTCTAGCCTCCCTTAGAATTATTTTTGTGGTCAAATTGCTGAAAGTGGTTTGTGTGGATGGATTTTCTGAGATTTATTGTGAGTTAGATTGCCAAGTTTTCAATCAATTTTAGGTGCATCACCATATTTTATATTACGGTTTTAGTGCTTTTAGAAGACCTTTTTAACCCTTTTCCACACCAAAGTCATAGCTCCAATTGAATATTTTAAAGGAACCAGCCCATAATCTGGAGGTTCAAACTCACCATAGGTCACCCACAGCCTGAGTTTGATCCCATGTTACATAGGATTGTCGAGCCTCACAACTCTGCATAACGGGTGCAATCTTGCTCGTTAATAGTTTTTGGCACGCTCGGTGGGACTTTGAACTGATTTTCAATTCAAAAAGGACTTATTATTGCTGCAGTTTTGGGATGACCAGTAGATTTTTTAGCCTTTCAGAGGCTTATTTTTAAGTACCCAGCAACTCTTATTTTTTGGTTTGATAGATCAAATCTTGCAGCCTATGAAAAAGTATCAAACAAAATCAAATAAAGATCCTGAAAAGAAGCACATTCATTTATCGCCACCAAAAAGAAGGGTAAAAATAGATAGAGTGATAAGACCAGCAAATATAGTAGCACCAAATCTGCCAAATACTTAGCCAAAATTTGCTTCTCATCAAAATCCTTTATTTGCAAGTTCATCATCAGCACCTCATATTTCTCCATCAGCAAGTCCAAGAGAACAAGTACCCATTTTTCGAGAGGAACCTATTTTTTAAGAGCTTGAGGAAGAGGAACCTATTTTCTAAGTTGAAAGAGAAGAGCCTGTTCTCCAAGAGGTGCCAATAGTACAAATACTTGTAGTTCAAGTACCAATAATACAAGTACCCATAATGCAAATGGCAGCAGCTGGAAATCCACCGCCACCAAGAAATCAACCATTTGTTACCTTTAATGGGGGCAACCCATTAAATCTAAGGCCGCATAATGATATACCAGTCGCTGTATTGAAAAGGCTGCCTAGTTTCAATGATGAAGATGGAACCACACCGATAGAACACATCAGAGATGTAGCATCATTGTGTGCTGTTCATCATATTACAGAAGAAAATATAGCAATCAGGCTATTAGCAGCATCTTTCAAAGGTAAAGCTCTTCAATGGTTTAGAGGATTAAGAGTTAATTCTATTACATCATGGGATGAATTAGGAGCTACTTTGAATAGATAGTTCCAGGATAAGTCAAATCATTTATCATTGGTTGAGCAAATGACAACTATCAAGAGGGCTCCAACAAGAGCAAATGTTAGATTTCAATTTCAAATTTCAAAGGACATGGAATAGAATTCCAGAAATGGTAAAACCTTCACTTGAGAATGTATTTTTATATTATTTAAGAGCATTGAATAGTGATATTGCTGTCATGATTTAGTCAATGGGTGGAGTTACTTTACCAGGTGCATTTGATATTGCTATTAGAGCAGAAAATAGTTTAATACAAGATGGTAAAATTGCACCAAGGCCTCCTATGCCAATATTTCCTAACATTCAACCCTTAATGCCAATTTCAACACCTCCTATTGCATCAATTCCTACTATACCAGCCTTTGGCTATCAAGCAACTATGAAAAATAATGCTAATCCAATTCTTTCTGATATACAAGAATTAATAAAAGGCAATCAACAAGAAATGGCAAAACTATTGCAAAGTGTTAGTAATGACTTAGTGAGCCTCAAGATTCAAGCAAATCAGAACAATAGACCATACCAAGCCCCATATCAGGCAAATAGGCCTCCTTATTAGGCAGATTACCAACGACAAAGAAGAAACTATAATAACAGGCCAACTCAGTAGTATAATCCCAATACTATTAGCTCATCAAAAGAGCTTGTGCCTATGCAAAATAATATGGTTCAAGACTATGCATGGTGTTATCCATGTAACCAGCCTTATAACTAGGCTACTTGCATGAATGGAGTGGTCAGTCAGGCACTCATGGTACAGAATAATTATGCTACTGCTGAAAATACAGCAAGTGATGTTAATGATTAGTTGGATGCTCAGACTCAACATAGTAATCTTGATGTTTCTTTAATGAATAGGCAAGATAATGAGTTTTTTGGGGTGAATCAATTACCAAGGCATAAATAGTCTTTTACCAACATTGCAGCTAATAACAGGTGAAAAAAGAGCGTTGTTGAGTTACAACAGCAAGCTGATATCAACAAACAACAAGTTGAAAAGGTACAACAAGAAGTTGATAAAGGAAAAAATCCAGTTCCTGCAGGTCAACAAGGTCAAAATCAAGCTTCTACTTCTCAAGATATTCATATTCTGCCAAGAGGTTAGTAAACAGTTGATAAGAGATAGCCAGAAGCTCAGAAACAACTAAGCAAAATATAATCAAATGTTGTTGTTCCCAAAATACAACAAAAGGTTAGTGGTATTTCTTTCAATATACTTGATCATATGAAAAAAGCTACTGTTAGCATGTTCATATTGGATGCATTACATCTCCCAGGTCAGAAAGATTTGTTACAAGATGTTTTAGCTCAGTTATCTTTGTCCAATGAAGCTCAAATAGATCAACCCCAAATTATGCTCACTAATGAAGCACAAAATAAGATTGAACAGCCAAAACAAGTGAGCAAACTACCTCCTTTTTATGTTACTTTAATAGTTGGTGATCATATAGTGCATAACTGCATGATTGATTTAGGAGCTAGCAGCTCAGTGATGCTAAAATAGTTAGCTGGCAAACTTGGTTTGAAATATGAGCCTATTGTAAGGGGAGTTGTGCAATTAGATGGTACTGAAGTCTACACGGTTGGGATATTGAAGAATCTAGGTCTTACCTTACATGCATGCCCCAATTTTGTAATACATTAGGATATTCATGTTATTGATCTACCACCTAATTTTGCCATTTGTCTATCTAGAGATTTCACAACAATATTAGGAGGTTATTTATCTTATGATTGGACACATCTATTTTTTAGAACCAGATATGCAACTAAAGTTACCATAACATTAGAGCCATCAACAATTGACCACCTTGAACCATATACACCCAGTCCAATAAATGCCAATCTTTCAATTTTTGATCAAGAAGATCTAGTCACTATCCAAGATCCAAGTACACCTTAAGAGGGCATACCTGATTTAGTTTTGGACCAGTGGGCAATAGAAAATCATGAAACAAATCCTTTTGATTAGATGGATGAAATAGGTCTTGGTGTGTATATGATCTAAGAGAAAGGTGCAACTATTCCAAATCTGCTAAAAGGAGAAAAACAACAAATTATAGAATCTGAAAATGATGTTTGATAGCTTTACTTTGATAGTTCTAGAAGTAAAATTGGTGCTAGTGGAGGAGCTATTCTAGTTTCTCCCACAGGTGAAAAGTATTACTCATCTTTCCATTTTGCTTTCAACTGTTCAAATAATTCAGTTAAGTATGAAGCTTTAGTTCATGGATTGGAATGGGCTAGAAAAAGAAATATTAAATGCCTTAAAGTCTTTGGAGATAGTGAATTAGTGGTAAAACAAGTGAGAAATATTGCTGCTACTAAAAATGATTTGCTGAAATTGTACAAACCTAGAGTTTGGGATATGATAGAAGAATTTGTTGCTTTTAATCTGATATCTATACCAAGAACTAATAATAAACAAGTTGACAAACTGGCTGCCATTGGAGCTGAATATAATATTCTAGCAAAATGAAAAATGTTCATACTCCTCTTTATGTCAAAGTTACTGTGAGACCATCAATTCCAGATAATAATATCAATTGGCAAGTATTTGACAGTGATGAGCAAATTGTTAATTTTCTGATAGAAGAGGCTGAATTTTCTACAGGAAATCAACAGAAATTTCTGTAGCAATATGATGATCAGATACTACAATTAAAGTCAAATAAATTGCCTAAGGGTTTGGTAACCTTAGAGTCAATATTTAATACTGATGATCAGGTAAGAAGAGACAAAGCTAGCTTATCAATGAAACAGGAACATTATGAGCCTATTGAGATACTTAAAGATAAGTTGTTTAAACTTGGAAAAGTGTGCACAAAAGAAGAAGAAAAAGCTTTTATTCAGCTTTGTCAAGAATTCAGTGATGCATTTGCTTGGGAGTATGGAGATCTAAAGGATTTTAACCTTGAGTTAGCTCAGCACACTATTGAGCTTGAATCCAAGGAAAAACCGATTAGACAGAAGCAAAGGCCATTAAACCCAAAGCTGGAAGTGCTCATGAAGACTGAATTAAACAAGTTGATAGAAGGTAATATAATTTTTCTAATTACGCATACATCTTGGGTTTCTAACTTAGTTCCTGTTAGAAAAAAGAATGGAGAAATTAGATTATGTGTTGATTTCCATGATTTAAATAGAGCATCTCTGAAAGATCATTACCCATTACCATCAATGGAGCAAATCTTACAAGTTGTTTCAGGATCATAAAGGTTTTCTTTATTGGATGGTTATTTAGGTTACAATCAGATTCTAGTGAAAGAGGAAGATCAGTACAAGATTGCTTTCAATACCAAATGGGGTACAATGGCTTACATAAAGATGCCATTTGGATTATCTAATGCAGGTGCAACATTCCAAAGAGCTATGGATATGGCCTTTCAAGGTCTTATAAACAAATTTGTACTTGTATATTTAGATGATGTAATTGTGTTTTCAAAGAAAGCTGAAGATCACTTTTATCATCTAAGACTGATTTTTGAAAGATGCAGAGAGTTTGGGGTTTCACTCAACCTAAAAAAGAGTATTTTTTCAGTACATGAAGGAAAGATTTTAGGACACATAGTGTCAAAAGATGGAATATCAATAGATCCTGAAAGAATTTTTTTAATATCATTATTACCACTTCCTGCCCATAAGAAAGTCTTACAAAGCTTTCTTGGAAGAATCAACTTTGTAAGGAGGTTTATACCAAACATAGCAGCTTTATTGCAGCCCCTTACAACCATGTTGAAGAAGAATATTCCTTTCAGCTAGACAAAGGAAGGTAAGAAGAGTTTTGAAGAAATCAAAGAGGCACTTGCTGTTGCCCCAACACTAATCAATCCAAATTTTGACAAAGATTTTATTTTGTATGCATTTGGTAGTGTTGATACCATATCAGCTATGCTTTGTCAGCAGAATGAGGAAGGATTAGAACAACCTGTGGCTTTCTTTAGCCAAATTCTGCATGACTATGAGGTAAGATATTCATTTGTTGAGAAACATGTCTTGGCTGTCATAAGAAGCTTGAAAAAGTTTAAACACATGCTTTCAAATGATAGAATACAACTAATGGTTGCCCATTTGATAGTAAAAGAATTCTTGCTTAGTAAAGATCTGAATGATAAGAGGGCAGGATGGATAACAAAGGTAATGGAATATGATATTCAAATTAAAGTTACAAAGCTGGTCTGAGGCAAAGGATTATGTGAATAGCTTGCAGAACATGAAGAAAACATCACTAAACTTGAAGGAGAAGCGGAGACAGTGCTACAAAATGAAGAAATAGTTGCTATCCCAGATCCACCTGCAAGTTGGGTGCAACAAATGGTTCATTATCTGCATATTGGAGACTATCTTGAAGGTCTAGATAGATCAAAGAGAAGGTACTATAGGCTGCAATCCATTTCTTATGCTGTGATAGATGGAGTCTTGTATAAAAAATATTTTAATGGTGTTTTATTAAGGTGTGTACAGCCAAATTAGATTCAAAAAATTCTGGAAGAGTTTCATGATGGACCTTCTGGAGGTCACTTTGCACCAAGAACAACAACTCTAAAAATTATGAGATCTGGTTATTATTGGCCAGAATTATTTAAAGATGCACATGATTGGGTAAAGAAATGCACCAAATGTTCAATTTTTGCAGGTAAACATGTTCTCAAAATCAGCTACACTCGTTTTTGTAGACAACCCCTACGAAACTTGTCCATTTCATAATCTACACTCTAAGTTTGTAAATCGAGACACGATTCTCTTGGTCCCGTGCGAAGTCATGTGGCATCCTAAACTAGTTTGCGATATTCCCTCGAATCAATTTTTTGAAGTTTGCATAAATCGATTAAATCGTAAATTGACCAAAATATCAATTTTGATCATTTTAGGGGTGTTAGTGAAATCTTGAATCTTAATATGCAAAGTCGGCCAAATTCACCGCTATTGCATATTCTGATTGATTATTTTTGTTAAGTCGGCACTTATCGCCGCTTTTACATGGTTTTTCCTTTTCATATGGTCAAGCGGCAAAATTTGCCGCCATTACATGTTTTCGGACATGAAGCACATGTAAACTCGGCGGTTTTCACTGCTTTTGCATTTTGGAAAGCACCCTGTGAGGTTGGCAATTTTCACCACCTGAGTGAGGTCGATCTTCGAAATCATGAACTCTAGTGGCATTAATTGCCACTCGTGTTGGCATTAAGATCATGTCTTTCAAACCTTTTAATATGTTAACTCGTTGTTTTTCATCATTTCTTTTATTCTAAAACCTCCTAGTTGATTCGTGAATCCCTCCTCCAACCGTTCGATCACGCGCTTCTGGATTCTAACAGATTTCAAGTTGCCATCTTTGCATTTAGGGTTTCTCCCTCTTTAACAGGTGAGTCTTTAAACATCGTTTTTCATTATTATTTCCTTGTTAAGATTTTTCTGTTTCTTGTTAATTAAAGCCATCAAACCTGTGTCTTTTGAGAATTATGTTGTTTGTATGTCATTCTAAACAAATTGTAATTTTCATATCTTTTTTTTCTTTTGTGTCATTCGCAAACCCTAGTTTTTTTCAAAACCCCTCTGGCCAATGTTTTATTGAGAGGGTTTGCAAATATTTTGTCTTGTGGGGAGTTATTCTCCGCGTGCCCACACGGTGAGTTTTACCCCATCAAAACGTGCACAAAACCTTGAGATTCCAACATGCGGTGTCAGCAGAACTTGTCACTCCAACATGTTTTTGGTTATTTTAAGTTTTATGTAACATCAGAGATAATTACCGCTTGAAGCCCTTTCCATAAACTTGTGAGCAAATGCAAAGTCAGCATTTTTTGCTGCTTATGTGTTTGAAGACTTATCAAAATGCAAGTGTATGGGCGGCGAAATTCACCGCCCCTACACGAAAACCCTGAAACATCCAACTTGCAGTGTCGGTATTTTTTGCCGATCAAACATCAAACTTGCAATTCCCCTGAACATGCAATAGCGGCAAATTTAACCGCCGATACACTTGAAATATCCCTCACATGCAAGGGCAGCAAATTTTTCCGCCCATGAAAACATTCTCTCAAATTTTCCTAACTCTGGGATATTTTCAATTTTGCTTTTCTGAGCCTGTTTTCCTCCATTCTTTGACCCACTCGCACTCTAACCGTTTCAAGCGTGTCCTCATAGTCATGATCGTCGACATGCAATTTTTCCAGATTACCAATATTTCCCTAATTGCATGATCATGACTTTTTGTTGCAGCTTCTTCTGCGGATCTTCTTTCTCCATCAACATCCTTCTGGTGATAGTTGTTCAGATGATTGATTTGTCTCCGAAGAATTCGAAGGTGATGAAGTATAAATATCAAGGTGTTTTCCTAATCACCTCAGTTACTTCTAATGTCGATGACATTAGGGATATAGAGATTGGTCATGTGGACATGGCTGAATTTGTGGAAAGAACCAAGTCAAATAATCCCAGCTCTACAATGAAGAAGATTATTGACAGTAACATCCATTTGGTGTCATCTTTCCCAGTGGCAGCACATAACATAGAATTTGTTCTTCAGTGTGCTCATTTCTATAACCGAGATACTAGGGCTGTGGTGGACGCAAGTGGCAATGTGATAATCAGACTAGATCCTGAATTCATTGATAAGGTGTTTATGTGCCCTCTTGCTACAGAAGTGATAAAACTAGATTTTGTTGAAGCATAGAAAGAGTATGACAAAAATCCTGAGAAGGCTAAGAAGATAATCAATTCTAAATGGCTCAAGACTCCACGGTCAAACTTGTCTAGGTGGCCAAGGAGTTTTCCTAGAAGTGACTTTGTAGAAGAAGTTGGTGATCTGATAACTCTTCTTAGCAGGGTAAGAGGATTGGCCTCTTCCTCACTATTTCATGAGTGGATGTACCCTTTCATCAAGGTAATACTCCAAGGTAAACAAGCTATTTTCTGGGGTGAGCACATCAGCAATGCTCTGCATGAGCAATTGACAAAGGTATCTACTACTTTCAAATTCTACATGACTTCTTACCTGGTGTATATAGCAGCCTCTATGAGAATCTTTCCAGGTCTAACATCAGAAGGAGATAGGAGGGTAATTCCTATGTATCAATACTACTCTCAATTGACATTGAAGGGTTCTATTCATCATTTCAGGAGAGTAAATGATGCTTTCTTTGCAGTATTCTTGTGTCTTTTTGACCCTCAGCTAGAACAAAGAAGAGTGTTACAATATGAGGCTTGGGCAGTGGTAAATGATTTTGGATGCATGTTCTTACAGTTTCCTTCTTTCTCATATCTGAGGGTTGGCTTTTTCAAAGGTCATCCCTATATGTTGCCAAAGTTCCCCTCAGATAAACTGGTCTTAATGGAATTATGTAGAATAATGATTGTCGTGCATAATAAACAAATGGAGCTCAAGAAGCCAGGTTTCAGGTTTCTAGTTGAAATTGGTAGGTTCTCAGTATTAATTGCTGCAAAGGCTAGGGCCATGGAAACTGAGATGCAGCTTGTAACTATGAAGCAATTCAAGAGAAGGCCAAAGTTTAACTACAGGGGCATGAAAGACAAAATAAAGAGGAAAACCCAGTTCCATGAACCTATGGTCGAAGATGTCTGGGTAGATTTGAGGACAGAAGAAGATGTCTGAAAGATGGATTATAGCAGGTTATCTTTGGAGCAGATTGAATATCTGGGACTTGCTGATATTCCTGAAGATCTAGTGGATGATGGAGAGTTGATTGATGACAGGTATAACACTAAGCAGATTGCTGATACTCCTCTTCCTCCAATCCAATGGTCATAAAAAGAGTTGACATATCTGAGGAAAAGATTTGAGCCTATATTGGCTAATACCAATAACTGGCTAGCGGATAAGGGAATTACTTTGAAAGAATTCCTTACAGGATTAGAGATTGAGATCCAAGAGCAAATAGGTAAAAAGGTGAATAGGATGAAGAACAAAAGTGATGTTCCCTCTTCTTCCAAGCCACATAAGCCTAGGATTAAATTTGTGATGAAGAAGTCAAAAGTTGCAGAGAAAGAGTCTGAAATAGAAGATATGGAAGTTGAGAAACAGAACACTGAGGAGCCAGCTGACATGGTGTCGTTGTACCTCATCATTTAATCTATTTTCAGATGTCAAAAATTCAGGGGCTGTGTCCTCAGCAGTCTGCAACTAGGGATTCTACAGTTACCAGTTTATAGCTAATTCTAACAGCTTCTACAAATTTGAAGAGATTAATCTATCTACTTGCTGAATGAATTGAATGAATGTTGAAGACAGAATTAAACATGAAATTTACTCAAAGCAATCTTAAAAACAATAACATGCATCTATATATTAAAATCAGTAAATACTTTTCACAAGAAAAATCTAAAGTAATAAAATAGTGGTACTAGCCTCCTGCCTTGGTGGTGAGAGTGGGCCCTTGCTCCACACCCTTGGGGCTGAAGGCTACAGTAGGAAATCAACACAGAAGAAGATCACAACTAAATTCAAACCAATTCCATACGCTTTGCATTCATGAAAGACACTGCTATTACAGAACTGAGATGTTTTTTGAGAATAAGAATAATTCAATCATTGTCTATTTCTTCTGTTGTTTCTATAAGTATATATGAAAGTGAGTGATGACTTATCCTTGATCTTATCTACCAATTCTTCTATGAGATGACATCCATCTCTTTATTACACTAGCTATCTAACTATAGAAAATAATCATGCAATAAAAGTAGACTTGAGTGGAACAGAAGTCCACTTAGAAGTCTAAGTTTGAGTCTTAATACATTTGGGCATCGAGGCCCTGAAAATAAGGATATTGAATCAGTTCCATCGTAACTCATGCAAAAACTTTGAAAAGATAAAACTCCAACAGTTTAACTAAAGATGACCCTTCACCACTCAGGTGATGATTTGGGTGAAATGAGGGGTATTAAGATCACTGCTAAGAGTGCCTGGTCGGCAGCTTATGCTAGAAATATGCCCTACCCTGAGGTGGTGCCAGAGATAACTATTCCTGTCTGCAGCTCCAAAGATATGTCTGTAGCTCTAGAGATATGTTTGTAGCTCTGGAGATATCTGTAGCTTCTTTGTTTAGCTCCAGAGATACTCTAGACTCTCGCAGAGCTCCATAGAGGCATTCCTCATTTCTTCAAAACTTCAGGTGTCATGGTACTTTGGTATTGTCTCCGGAGATCATTGAAGACTATCTCCGGAGATGCACAAAATTGCTGTTCCTGGCATCTACACCTGTTCAAAAAGAGAGAAGTTTTTGCATTTTTCCATCAATTCCATGCACATTAGTCACTCAATCAGAAATTATAGTCTTAAGTAATCTATCTCAATTAATCATAAAATAGAACGATCTTGCTAGCTTATTTGGGTGCAGACATTAGGAAAGATGGACTCAGGAAGGGGAAAAAGAGAGGCAAAAAGATGTATTTCATGAGTGCAACTTGGCACTCATCATCCCCCCATACCTAAGGTTTGGCAGGTCCTCTTGCTTTCACATTCTGGATTTATTCTGGTGAAACAACTTGTCAGTCAGGCTATAATCCTGTGCATAATTGGTCCAAGTTATGCGGTTGATATTACCATTGCCTCTGTATTCGTCAACTTGCTTCATCCAGTCCTGCAATTTTTCATCTTCTATCTGTTCACCCCAGACAGGGAGTGGTTCAATTATTAGAGAGAGCCTGAACCATCCTCCTATCCATTCCTGCTTATGATTATCCATCATTTTGGATATCAGCTTTGCTTTTCTCATGAATAATCTTAAGTTTGCAGGGGTGACCACCTCTCTCAATTTCTGTTCCGGGGTCAAAATATTCCATCTCTTCTTTGCTACAGCAAGTACTAGATTTACTGAATTGACCATAAAAAGACCAAAGTCGATGGAGCATTCCTGCAATCTTTTCAGGTATAATGGCAAAATTCTATTTTTATTATTAGGATGATAGATAAGGGACCTGAATTGAATCTTAAAAGCATTAGGATTGGGACATTCCTTCCTGATGAAGGGATCTATTTTTAAATCTTTCTGAAGGTGATCTTCCATCCTTTCATTCCAGATCTGGTGATTCCTCATTAGGGACATAAATGCCTTAAGCTGGAATTCCCCTACAAAATGATTAAGAATGAAGGTTACATCATTAACACAGAACCCATGCAGGTATAATTCACATAGGAAGTTCTTGTCCTCATCATTACTTGTTGTATAAGCTATCATGAATCCTTCTGTTGTCTCTATATCTTCAACCAGGTCAGATAAGACTAAAGAGAATTTCCTTTGCATGACTCTTTCATGTAGGAACATTGAATAGCTGGCACTTGGAGGTCTACAGGATAGAATTTCTGAAGAAAGGGAGGCCATTTTAATGACTTTGCCTTCCAGAGTTGCTATTCTCTTTATTTTGGTAGTGACTACCCTTTGTAACTGTAACATAGGCTTGGAAGCCTCATATTTCGTACACTTCTCCCAACTAAACAAGGCTTTGGGAATGTCAATGGTGATTGGACCCACATATGCATCTATTTGGATTTCCTATTCATTGGTTGCCCTTGGTCCAGCCAACTCTTGAATATATTCCTCTTGGTCATCGAGTTTGTTGTTGGCCCAAGTTAACTCTCTATCTTGACTATGTACTTTCTCAATCAGTGCTGCCATTATTGTGAGGCTATTGTCTCGAGCCATAGTGAGCTCAGAAATACTCTGTACTGCTTCTTTCTCTTTTTCTTCCACCAGTTTGGCTACCTCAAATTTCTATACCTCCAACTCTGCCTTTTTCTCAATTCTCTGGGCCTCTAATTTTGCATCTTTCTCTTAGATGATCTTATCTTTGCTTTGGAGTTCTGTTTGTAGATTTGCAATGATTTATTTTTGCTCCATTTCCACCTCTACTCTGACCTTCTTGAGGTTAGTAATAATCAAATTCTTTCCCCAAAGCAGTTTCTTTAAATTTTCAATTTCTTCCATCAATTACTGTTCTTTTGAAATTTCTACATCCTCTTGATCAGAGGGATGAGAGAAGGTTTCTGCTTCTTCCTTTGTGGCTGTTGGCTGATCATCAAGGTTTTCCATGGCCATTTGCCCTATATTGCCAGCTGTTTCCATTTGCCCTGTTTCTTCTTCTTCAGACTGCCTATGCTAAGGATCCTCTTGGGGTTCCTCTGCTTCTACTGGCACTGATGAACGCCCAGCCTTATCCTCACATGTTCTCAATCCCAGGAGTACCTCAGTGAGCAGAGCAGTATCTTTTTCAGCCTGTGAGAGCTATCTCTTCCTTTTGCTTCTCCGGAGCAAAGGTGGGGCAGGTGCCTCCAGAGCAGGTCTCTCTTCCTCAGAATCTGAGGAAATAGTAAAAGTTTGTATGTTTTCTGTCTCCGGAGCACATGGTAGTTCCAAAATTGGGCTTGAATCCAGATGAACAGATGGTGCTGGAGAAATTTCTCTTTGTTTCCTCTTCCTGACCAGAGGGATCTTATCTGAATCATGAGATGGTTCTTCAGCCCATCAGGTTCCCTCTATTCTCTGTCCTGACCTTCCCTCTATTAATTCCTTAGGGCAAGATTCCTCAGTTAGAGTCATCTTTTTCCTAACTGATTGAGTCATATATAGGGTTTGTTTAGGAGCGGGTTCTACAATTTCTTTGCCTTCTTTTTGTCAGGAACAGGGGTTGCAGATGAAGTTGCCTCCTATGAGGGCAACTTTCCTTTGTGAACAACTGTGGAGGAGGCTAAAGGCTTAGTTTCCTCATTTTGGTGAGTAGGAGAACTCTCACCTCCCGGCTATGCCATCTCTAGTTCTCTGACCTGGGGACTTTGCTCAAGAAAGTTTTGCCATAATTCTTCTCCATTGGCCTAAGATAGGAAGTAGTGTTTGACTACCAGAAAGATGAGGCCATGATGTTTCATGGGTCCCTTATTCTGCTGATATTTCTCTGTAGTTGCCTTGATGGCAGAATACATGAAATTGAGAATATTTATGTTATACTCAGGGTGTCTATTTCCATGTCTTAGAAAAATTAGCATTTTCATGATTGGCCCTAAAACTAGAGAGAATTGACCATCACAAGTAAAGTATTTCATTAACTAGGTGGCAATAGATGCCCAAGGGTTTGGGAGTGTGGACCTTAGAATTCCTTTGACTTCATTTTTATTCGAATGCAATTGAATAGCAGATTCACCATGAACAAAGAAATTTTTAATCAAATCAGTGTATAAGGTTTTCAAGTGGTAAAACCTCTCACCTTGTTCAGGAAGTCCAAAAATGTGGCTGATAGTTGCTGAGGAGAAATTGATTTGGACTCCTCTCATAGTTGTTTGGTTGTCCCTTAAATTTTTAAGGAATTCATCCACAACATCTTCCCGAAACCCTTCAAATTTTTCTAGGAAGTCTAACCATCTTGCAGCCCTTAAAATGTTTATTGCAGCTGCATCTCTTAGAAGACCCGCAACACTCTTTGGCTCAGACTTTTTCTTTACCCCCATTGGTGAATTTGCTCCACCCCCTTACTCTCCTTTCTGCAATTTGTCCCCTCCTCTTATATCCATAGGCTCCAAAGGACTGTTCCAATTTGCTCTGTATGCTCTGGAGGACTGTTTCAATTTGCTTAGTGTGCTCCGAAGGACTGTTTCAATTTGCTCTATTGTTTAGTGTATTCTGGAAGTTTGAATGAGGGTTAGGATGTTTCTGTGTTTTGGCTTATGCAAGATTTGCAGACTAGATAGGTTACCGAGGCAGTCATAAATGTAGCAGACTGACAGGGCACTCCGGAGGCAAGGTGGCAGTACAACATAGCTGGTGGCATGCGCGAATTTGGGAAATGAGATGATGGTAGGAGGACGTGTCATTGTGGCGGCACCCAAAACAGAAAGATAAGACAGTTGCTAATAATGATTAATTAAAGATAGAATTACCTGGATCAGTTTTAATGATGAGGGCGATGTACACGGTAGAGATGTTGCGTCATTGTGGAGACTACACGCATCGTGGCAATTGAGCAAAGGCTTGAGATGACATCCACTATCCCATTTGTATGTGACCTGCAATCATTGCACTGAGTGGTTCGAGAATCCACGCTCCTTGGGTGATGTCAGCGCCGGCTATGTGAATTCTCCTGTAAATGATTATTGTGCTAATTTAATTTATTCTTTGTGATAAAGTAGGGGATGAGTCATGATGACCTCATCATGTGATGTGTCTACTTTACCGCTTGGAGAGGTGGGTCCCCTCCCTTATTATTGAGACTGACTACTTTATTGATAGAGTGCCAGAGGTGCTCCTAGTTGGAAAGCGTCAGAGGTGCTCCTAGTTGGAGAAGCGCCAGAGGTGCTCCCAATTTGAGAAGTGCCGGAGGTGCATCTAGTTTGAGAAGCGTAGGAGGTGCATTTGACTAACTCCTGACACCTGATCATCTCTGGAGCTCAATTGTTTTCAATTGTATTGAAGAAGGGAACTGCCATTTACTAGTTTTCAACTCCCTTGGTCAAGAAAGATAGCCATTTGCTAGTTTTCCATCTTTCTCTATTTTTTTTTAGATCACCATTTGCTGGTTTTCAACCTTCCCCATTTTTTTTAAAATTTTTTTTTAGAAGGTAGCCATTTGTTGGTTTTCAACCTTCAATCCAACACTGTGACAGAGGAAGTATCCCCTGTATCAAAACACAAGTCATTCAGAAACTCCTCTTTAGTAGATGGTCTTTTGTAGACCTTGATTCGATGACCATTTACTAGAAATGTGTCTGTGCTTCCATCAATAGGTTGCAATGACACAGTTCCATTTTCAAACACTTCCTTTATTTGATAAGGACCCATCCAGTGAGTTTGCAATTTCCCCTTGAACTCTTTGAATTTAGAATCATAAAGAAGAACCCAATCACCTTGTTGAAATGTCCTCCTCTTGATGTGTTGGTCATGCCATTGCTTCCTCTGGTACTGAACCAATTCTATTTGCCAAATGGCTTCTGTCTGAATTTCATCCAACTTAGTAAGCTGAAGAATTCTGTTCTGCTAAGTTATAAACAATGGTAGACCAACATCCAATACAGTTTTAAGTGTCTGGAGTTCAAATTCTATAGATAATATAGGCTTTTTCCCATAAACCAATTCATATGGTGAGGACTTTGTTGTGGACTTCCAAGTGGTATTGTAAACCCAAACTGCTTCAGGTAATCTACTAGCCCAATCTTTTTTGTTCATTTCTACTGTCCTTGTCAGAATATTTTCAAGTTCCCTATTAGTTACTTCTACCTGCCCATTTGCTTGTGGATGGTAAGGTGAAGATTTTCTGTACTTGACTTGATATAAATCTATGAATGCCTTGATTCCCTATGAAGTAAATTGAGGTCCTCTATCTGAAACTATTGATCTTGGGGCTCCAAATCTTAAGAAAATTTTATTGTAAAGGAAATCAACAACTTTTTCTTCTCTTGCAAACTGTAATACTTGAACCTCAACCCACTTAGTAACATAGTTTGTGCATACTAGAATGTACTCCTTGCCTAATGATGGTGGTGAAATTGGTCCCACAAAGTCTAGACCCCACTGGTCAAATGGTTCCATCATGACTTGAGGATGTAGTAACATCTCCTGGGTAAAGGTTGGTTGTCCCATCCTTTGGCACTGGTCACAATGTTGCACATACTTCTTTGTATCTTTATGAAGAAAGGGCTAGTAGTAACCAGCTTCGAGGATCTTGTGGACTGTCTTGTGGAAGGAGTAATGGCCACCAGATGGTTCATCATGACATGCTCTCAACATATCAAAAATCTCATCAGCTTTTAAATACCTGCGTAGAATGAAATCAGGACCACATTTAAATAGTAAACCATTCAACCATTTGTAAGATAAACTTTCTTTAACCAAACATTTTCTTTGTTTTGAGGTAAAATGGGATGGATACAAGCCTGTAGCTAAAAGATTAGCTATGTCAGCAAACCAAGGTGCAGTAGAGGATATAGCAAAAATGTGTTCATCTGGGAACTTGTCCTCCACTGGTTGGTTTTCTCCTCCTGTATGCAATCTTGACAAAAAATCAGCAACCAAATTAAACTTTCCTGGATTATCAACTATGGTAATATCAAATTCCTGCAATAGCAATAACCAACTGATGATCCTTGAACCCACTACTAGTTTATTCATTAGATACTTGATGGTTGCATGATCAATGTGTACAAATATCTTATATCCAGTGATATAATGCCTGAATTTGTTTATAGCATAGATGACTGCCAAGAATTCTTTTTTAGTTGTTGTGAAGTTCCTTTCTACAGGGGTAAGGTTTTTGTTGATGTAATAAATGGCATGCATACTTTCTCCTTCCTCCTTTTGTCCTAAAATTGCCCCAATGGACTCATTTGAAGCATCAGTCTGTATGTGAAATGGTAAAGTCCAATTAGGTCCTCCTAAAATTGGTGTGACAATAAGCTTCTCCTTCAAGGTTTCAAATGCTGATTGACATTCTTCTGTCCATAGAAATTCTGTGTCTTTGTTAAGCAGGGTAAACAGGGGGGCAACTATTTTGCTAAAATTTTCTATGAATCTCCTATAGTAGCCTACATGACCCAGAAAACTTCTAACATCTGTCTGATTTTTGGGTGAAGGCAATTGTGTGATCACCTCTATCTTGTTTTGATCCACTTTGATCCCTTTCTCTGAAATATGGTGTCCCAAAACAATTCCTTCCTCCACCATCATAAAGCACTTTTCATGGCTAAGGGATAATTGATTTTTCTCATAGCATTTTAGCACTTTCTCAAGGTTTGTGAGAGCTTCTTCAAAATTATCCCCATACATTGTAAAGTCATCCATATAGACCTCCATGCATTCATTAGCTAGTTCAGCAAAAATAGCTAAAACAAGTCTCTGAAATGTAGTTGGGGCATTGCATAGCCCAAAGGGAAGAACTTTGTAAGCAAAAGTTCCTCAAGAGCATGTGAAGGTGGTTTTGTCCTGGTCTTCAGGTGCTACCTAAATTTGATTATACCCACTGAATCCATCTAGAAAAGAAAAATACTTTCTCTCAACAAGGTTGTTCAAAATTTGGTCAATGAATGGTAAGGGAAAGTAGTCCTTTTTTGTGGCCTTGTTTAGTTCTCTATAATTAATACACACCCTCCATTTCCCATTCTTTTTAGGCACTATGACAAGGGGTGAGACCCATTGACTATCTGAGATTGGATATATAAACCCTGCTTGAAGTAATTTTTCTATTTCAGTTTTGACAATGTCCTTTAAAGTAGGATTCAATCTTCTTTGGGGCTGTCTGACAGGTTTAGTATCCTCAGTGTATATATGATGAGTACATATCTCAGGAGGTATGCCTTTCATATCTTAGTATTCCCAGGCAAAAGATGCTGAATGGGAAACCAGAAGTTGGATAAGTTTTTCTTCTTGATTTGTTGTTAACCGAGTATTGATATTAAGTGTTTTCTCTGGTAGAATCATAAACTGTTTTGTGATTTGATCCATAGATGTAGCTAATCCATACATTGGAGTCATGGTATTGAGAGGACAAGAATGTGGAAGCAACATGTGGAAAGTGGCTAAGTCTCTGTAAAAGGTTTCCCCATAAGGAATCATGTTGGCGAGGGTACAATGAGAAGAAGTAAGAAGTTCTCTCCTAGAATCTTGGGTGAGTTCCATCACATCCTTATTGATTAGGATGTGAGTGAAGTCTTCTGTTGTATCATAGTATACTTCTTCTTCTAATTCTCCCAGATGTTCCTTAATGGTTACTATAGCTACTGAGGCACTGTTGTCATTGTTCTCTGGCTCATCCACCCATACTCTTCCTGTGTAATGCATTGATGGTTTAGCTAGAGGATACAGAGATATTTTCTTCAAATCTATTCCATTAGAAATGACCATATCTCCAATTTGACAATCAATAGATGCTGCTGCTGTAGCCAGCCATGGTCTTCCTAAAATCAGTAGATAAGCATTTCTCTAGTTTCTAGGTTCTAATTTTAGGAAGTCCACTAGAAATTCCCATGAATCTATCACAACTGGTACATCAGTGATTACTCCTTTTGGAACAGCTACTGACTGGTCAGCAAGTTGAAGAATTGTAGTTGTGGATTGGATACCTGATAGAGCTAATTTGTCCATTGTGTGGACTGTCATCACATTAATTGCTGCTCCCAGATCAACCAGAATATTTGAAATTTCTACCCCTGATATGAAAGCAGTTATGACAGGATTTCCAGGGTCTCCATATTTTAGGAGGAGAATTTCTCCCATCAATAGATGCACTACTTTTCCTTCCACCTATATTGTGGAGGGAAAGTTTTTCTTTTTGCCCTGCATTTTGATACAATACTGTTTAATGAACTGATTTAGTTCTGGTACATCTCTGATTGTCTGGAGAAGAGGAATTTTAATGTTTAGTTGCTCGATTTCTTGTACAAGTTCTGATTCCAGGTTGGTTTGGATTTATTTTTGTAAGATCTTTTTCTGAGGAACATTCTGTTTAAGCCGTTCTAGGTATGGTGCTAGTTTTTCCATCTCTGGAACATCTCTAGAGCTCTTCTTAGAATTGCATTCAGGAATGTTCTCTGGAGTTGGTATTTTTGTCCAAGGATGATTCTTTTAGCACTTTTTCATTAGGAATCTCCTTCGGGGGTTGAGTGGATGAATTTTTAGGTTCCTCATCATTGGTTACTTCAACTATAGTTGGAGGAGATGGTCTTGGGAATGCTTTCCCAGAACACAGATAGAGATTATCTGAATATATAGCATTAATTCCAGCCAGATTTTCTTGCTCTGTCATGTAAACAGTTGCTCCCTGTTTATTTTGTGGGTTTGGTATAGGCTGAGTTGGTAAAGGTGGTTGGCTAACTGGTTCATTTTGTGTTTGACCTTGTGTGTTGGAGGGTCCAGTTAGTAAATCTTGTTGTTGAGGTTGGAAACGTCTAGGTTGTCCCTAGTATTGTTGATTATATCCTTGTTGAGAACCCCATTAAGGTTGCATGTTTTGTGATCCAAACTGTGGTGGCCACTGTTGATTTCCCAAAGACTGATTTTTCCAATGTTGGTTTGGCCAATCCTGTTGTCCCCAAGGAGGATTATTTTGAGGCCCATGCCAAGTTGGATTCCACTGATTATTTCCCCAATTAGAAGGACCCCTGTAAGAAGGCTGGTTTGGATACTGATTATAAGGGAAATTCCCAACTTGTTTTTGTCCCACATAGTTCAAATCCTCTTCTATTACAGTATTCTTCTTACTCAATCTTTTCAAGGTTGGAAGTTGACTACACTGACTGGTAGGATGTTCCTTATCACAGATCTGACAAATGTCTGATTTGTCCAAGGGGCATTCTCTCAATAGATGTTTGTTTCTACACCTAGGACAATAGATGGAGAGTGGTTCAGTTGCTCTATTTTGATCAGCTATTCTAGTTTTTTCTTGAATCCCATCTAATGTGGTATTTAATTGGACCAAAATGTCTATTTTTAGATTTGCAATCTCCTCCATCAACTGTCCTATTTCATTCTTCCCTTTAAAAGTTTTGGATGACCTCACTCCATTTTGGGTTCTGGAATAGTTCCTGCAGAGTTCTTCTATATCAGGTATTTCCATTTTGTTGATGTTCCCTTTTCCCATTAGGTCCAGTGCCTATTTTGATTCTTATCCAATCCTTTTATAAACAGGGTTCTGACCAAGGAGTGATCTACTGGGTTACCATACCTTCTTAAGGTGAAGTTAAACCTATCCTCATAATCCTCTAAGGATTCTTCCTCCCCTTGCCTAATTTTAAACAATTCTTCATTTTTATTACTGGATCTGCAGTAATCTTGGTATTTTTCTAAAAACTCTGTTTCCATCTGATCCCAAGAATGGATAGAATTCTAGGGTAAACCCATAAACCATCTCATCACAAAATCTTTCAGAGTTGAAGGGAATAGTTTATGTTTTTGGTTATCTGATCCATAATCATAAGTCTGGTAGACTACTTTGAATTCAAACAAGAACTGATCTGGATCCTTAGAAGAAAGTCCTCTAAAATTTGGCAGGTGTGTTGGTGAGATATTCTTCATAGGAGCATTGTGTCCAGCAGCCAAAACAATAGAATATGAGAAGGTTCTTGGAGCCTGATTTTTCTCTTCCCCATGATTATCATTTTCCATGTTTAGTACTGGTTCTTCTCCCTGAGGTTCTAGGAAATTAGGTTCTATTAAAAGATCTGCCTGAAACTTTTGTTGTAATTCCTGGATATAATTGGCAAGTGGAATATTTGGAGGATCTAAGGGATTGTTGTTTTGAGGTGTAGGTTCCAAAGGAGGTTCTAGGTTTCTCTCCTCAACAAGATCTTGTACCACCCCACTGCTTTCCCCTATGGTTTGTTGTTGGGGTGTCTGCTTTATATATCTTCCTTTCAGATCTCTAGCTCTAACCATACAGATCTATCCTAAAAATTGTTTTAACTCAGTTTCCCTAATTAACACAATACATCCCCAGCAATAGCGCCAAAAATGACAAGGTGTCATTGTACCTCATCATTTAATCTATTTTCAGATGTCAAAAATCTAGGGGCTATATCCTCAGCTGTCTGCAACTAAGGATTCTACAGTTACCAATTTATTGCTAATCCTAACAACTTCTACAAATTTGAAGAGATTAATCTATCTACTTGCAAAATGGATTGAATGAATGCTAAAGATAGAATTCAACAGGAAATTTACTCAAAGCAATCTTAAAAATAGTAACATGCATCTATCTATTAAAATCAGTAAATACTTTTCACAACAAAAATCTAAAGTAATAAAACAGTGGTACTAGCCTCCTGCCTTGGTGGTGAGAGTGGGCCCTTGCTCCACACCCTTGGGCTGAAGGCTATAGTAGGAAATCAACACAGAAGAAGATCACAACTAAATTCAAACCAATTCCATATGCTTTGCATTCATGGAAGACACTGCTATTACAGAACTGAGATTTTTTTCGAGAATCAGAATAATTTAATCATTGTCTATTTCTTCTGCTGTTTCTGTAAGTATATATGAAAGTGAGTGATGACTTATCACTAATCTTATCTACCAGTTCTTCTATGAGATGGCATCCATCTCTTTATTACACTAGCTGTTTAACTATAGAAAATAATCATGCAATAAAAGTAGACTTGAGTGGAACAGAAGTCCACTTAGAAGTCTAAGTTTGAGTCTTAATACATTTGGGCATCAAGGCCTTGAAAATAAGGATATTGAATCAGTTCCATCATAACTCATGCAAAAACTTTGAAAAGAGAAAAATCCAACAGTTTAACTAAAGATGACCCTTCACCACTTAGGTGATGATTTGAGTGAAATGAGGGGTATTAAGATCACTGCTGAGAGTGCCTGGTCGGCAGCTTATGCTAGAAATATGCCCTGTCCTGAGGTGGCACCGGAGATAACTGTTCCTGTCTATAGCTCTAGAGATATGTCTATAGCTCCGGAGATATGTTTGTAGCTCCAGAGATTATCTGTAGCTTCTTTGTTCAGCTCCGGAGATACTCCAGAATCTCGCAGAGCTCCGGAGAGGCATTCCTCATTTTTTCAAAACTTTAGGTGTCATGGTACTTTGGTATTGTATCTGGAGGACATTGAAGACTATCTCTGGAGATGCACAAAATTGTTGTTCTGGCACCTACACCTGTTGATTCAAAAAGAGAGAAGTTTCTGCATTTTTCCATCAATTCCATGCACATTAGTCACTCAATCAGAAATTATAATCTTAAGTAATCTATCTCAATTAATCATAAAATAGAATGATCTTGCTAGCTTATTTGGGTGCAGACATTAGGAAGGATGGACTCAGGAAGGGGAAAAAGAGAGGTAAAAAGATGTATTTCATGAGTGCAACTTGGTACTCATCACCAGCCATTGAGGAAATGGAGGTTGAAGATAGGCCTACAGATCAACAAGAAGAGGAAGCTTTGTCCCCACAGGAAAATGTACAACAAGAAATTGGAGTCTCTTCTCCCTTGCGTGACACACCTGTTGCAGTTCCTTTGTCTATTTCCCCTATTGATATTCCCTCTTCTGAATCTCCCTCCCCTTCCAAAATATTTTTTGACAATCCTCAGAACACTTTTGAAGATGTTCTCTGTTCTTCAGAGTCTATTGCTAGCTTGTCTTCTTCATCTTTTGATATCGGGGATGCTTCCATATTTGATCACTTTGTAATGAATACTGAACAGGTTTCCAATGTGAATATAATAGGTGCAGTTTTTACTAACACTCCACCTATTGTTTCCACTACCAGTGCAAGTACAGTTCCAGTGACACCAACAATGGGAGCAGATCCTAATGTGAGTACTTCTGTGCTTCCACCATGGTTGTCATCTTATACACCAAAAAGGAAGAAACAAGCCATCGCCCCAGATGACTTTGATTTTAGTAAGTTGGTGTCTATGAAAGCCAAGACCCCAAAGAAGCCAAAGATTCTTTCAAGAATGCTTGGGGACAAGGGACACAAATTTCTGGAGACTGCAAGACCTCCGCAAGATGCAACAACAGAAAATTTTAGTATGCTAGAGTTGAATTAGTCAAGATAACTCATGAAAGTGCCAAGACTAACATGCAGTCAGCCATGGACATTCTGATTCAAAAATTTGATAGAGAGAAAGAAATGAAAGATCATTACAAGGCAATGGTTGAACAATTAACTGTAGTGGTAAGGAAAATCACTTTGAATTTAGAAGTAGTAACCCCTGAGGCCGTTTCTGTAGAAGACCCTATTATCTAGAAAACAGAAAAGACTCACCTCAAGGGAAGGGTACTTGAAGAATATCTGGAAAGGATGCACACCTAAGGAATCTCTCTTCTTACAGAGTTATCTGAGAAGACAGACAAAATGGAGAAAATAAGAGCAGAACTTGATGACCTGATTGATGTCATTTCTCTAGATATCAAGTGCCTAGAAAAGAATCATGATAAGTGGGTGGAGATGAGAAAACTGAAAATAAGCGCTCTAATATCAATTGGTGTCATTCCTAATAGGGATTCATATACAAAAACCAAAGAGGCATTGACATACTAGAGCCGTGTGCTGAAAGATTTGATCAATGACTTGGAAGTTGCAAGGAAACTCAGTGAACAGAGTGATGTTAGTCTTCTGCACAAATTGGAGGAGTTGCCATGCAAGCTTGTGTCACAGGATAATCAATTTCTCTCTGCTGAAGAAATGGTTCAGGAATTTGAAGATATGTTCCAGAAAGAGTTCGAGGACAAAACATTTTAAATGGTCTCTGTGGACAATATTCTTGACAATCAGTTAACCTTGGATAATTTGAAAACCAAGTTAACTAGTCATGCAAAACCAGTCACTACTGTCAGAGATGCCATAGTAAGAGCCAGGATGATTTTCAGGAATACGGTTAGTCCAGACAGTATTGGGATGCAAGCAGCTTTCACCATGTATGATTGTCATATGAAGAAAGACAACAACACAAGTTGAAGCAGTTTTTCCCAATACTTAGTTTATTTTTCTGCTTTCTATATGTACTTTTGGAATAGTTTTGGACATATTTACATGTACTTTTTCCATATGTAATTACATGTAAAAACATAGGAAGTCCCAAATCAAAAAGGACTCCTTTGTTGAATAAGTCATAGTTAGTTTTTCTTTTCCTATTTTTGCCCTCGGTTCCTCTTATAAATAAAGAGGACCCTCATTGTAAATATCATCTTTTAGTCATGGAAGTGAAACTCTTCCAAATTGAAGAGCATTTTGAGACTTTGTGTTCAAATTGTAAATCAAATTTTATCAAGTGAATAAGAAAGCAAGTGATCATTCAATCTTTGTGTTGGAATATCTTGTGGCGTATTGGAAATTGTTCTTATGTCCTTTTCCTAATACTATCTTATCCTTTGATCAAATTGTAGTGTGAGTGAGAATAATCTAGGAGATGTTCTAAAGTTGATTGTGGAGACTTTGTGCTACAACAATTATCTTTAGTTTGTGATTTAGTGTTTTAAAGTAAAAGATATTGGAAAGGCTTTGAACTACTATTATCTTTTGTGATCATTTATTTTGTCATAGTTTTCGGTGAAGACTTTGGGCTGCACTTCATTCTACTTGGTTCTAAGTTCTAAATTAGTAAAAGAAGCAATGATAGACTTTGTGCTCTCGTGGGTTTCTTGGTTGTTCGATTTATATCAAGAAAGTGCTATCTCATTTTGTAAACATCATTTCTGAAAAAAGAGAAATGGATGATATGGTCTCACCCCCAAGTTAGTATTTAGTTTAAATAAGTTTGTGATAATTGATAGGGAACCTCCCCTTGCTGAGAGGAGAGATTTATCTCATTACACTGTGGTTGATATAATCATTTTGCCTTTAGTTAGTTGAAGACAAAATATTCACCCAACAAAACAGAAGCTTGCAACAATGTCCCTGCATCCAATTCAGGTAGAACAACCATTTCATAAATAAGGTTTGGACTTCATTGGTCCTATTATTCTACCATCAAGTTAATGACATAAGTGGATACTGACTGCAATAGATTACTTCACCAAATAGACTAAAGTAGTTGTATTAAAAGAGGCTAATGAAACTTCTGTCTTGAACTTCTAACAAGACTTAGTGTCCAGGTTTGGTACTCCTGATTCAATTATTTCTGATAATGCTTTAGCATTCATTGGTTTAAGAGTTTCTAATTGGTCTATGAAGAATAACATATTTTTGAATACCTCGTCTAATTATTACCCTCAAGGTAATGGACAAGCAGAATCAACTAACAAAAATCTGATTAAGATAGAAAATAGTTGATGAAAATCAGAGATCTTGGCATGACAAGTTGAAATTAGCCCTATGGGTTGATATAATAACTCCAAAGAGGGCAACAGGTAATTCACCTTATGTTCTAACTTATGGAAAATAAGCCAAACTGCTAATTTTAGTTGAGTTACCAACTCTAAGTTACATCAAAGAACTGGAATTTCTAGAGGAACAACCAATGGAGGTGAGACTTGCACAGTTGATAGAACTGGAAGAGATCATAAAAGAGGCCCTAAAAACATTAGAGATTCATCAAGCTCAAATGAAGAGGACATTTGATAGAAAGGCAGTTCCAAGAATCTTCAAAGAGGGAGATCTGGTATTCAAGTGGGATGAACTAAAGAGTAAACCTGGTAAACACACCAAGTTTGATGCCATGTGGGATGGACCATATATCATTACAAGATGCAAGCAACACAATGCACTTCAACTTGCAAAGTTAGATGGAGAGGTGTTGCCAATCCTTGTCAATGGGATTCACCTCAAGTTATGTACTAGAGGAGCAACTTTTTGCTGCAAATAAGTGCTTTTGCACATTTCACTTCAGTTTTGTTTTTGTTTTCCAAGAAGTGCACATGCACATTTTGCTGGCCATGTCTTAAATAGGTCAGAATAGTTCCAATTTTAGTTTTGGTTTGCTACTGTAGTTTTCTATCAGTTTGAGTTGCAAGAGGTTTTCCAAAGTTTTAGGCAGAAAAAGACTCATATGCCCAATGGAATTGCAAGGCTATTGGTTGTGTTTTGTTTAGCAGGAAAACACCCTTGAGAAGTTGCCAAAGATGTTACTAAATTATGTTCATACCTACTTTAGCAAGGCCTAGGTTGTAGTTGTCACAAAAGGGATAAAAGAAATTTTTTAAGTGTATGATCACTCAGTCAAATGCCTGATATCTTGGCAAGACAACAACAAAGGATCATTTATCAGGATAATGTGTCAATCCAATCAGAACTGTCAAACCATCCTAATAAGTGAAGATTGGTCTAATGACAAGAGAACAAACATTTAATTAATGACATGTATCTAACTGGTTTTATCTTTTAGTTATGATATGGTTGAATTATTCAAATATCACAGTTTAGTACAAAGAAAAGGTATTTATATAAACTATCATTTCATCATCATGTTTTAAACATATGTTTAAACTCAGATTTAGTTGTTCTATCATGTGCATTTGATTCAAAAAGTAAACATACATAAATCATTGCATAAGGTAAAATAACTGATTATATTCAAGAGAATGTTTAAATATGTCCCACGCAAGCCATGGGAATGACTAAACTGAGCCAATGCAAACATTATGCAAGGCATACATCTGATGATAAAGAAAAGGAAAAGAACACATGAGGAAAATGGATATCCATCATTGCCTTATCGAAGGTTGATTCTCTCTTCTGGCAGCTTGATCTTCATAGCTTCATATTCTTGCTCCTGATCAGGATAGTTGACCTGCAAAGGTGGAGAAAAGTTTTGTTAGAAGATTTGGATATGCAAATTCATTATATACTTTATCAAACAGACATAAACTTGCAAACATTATGCATTAATGTGATTGAATCAAAATCAGACATGTGCAATAAATGAGATCATCATGAGAGAGATCAATCAGCTTCCAAGAGGTATGTTTTTATGCTAACTTGTTTGTTCACTATGCAGGTATAGGAAAAGTTATGTTGCTGATTTGAAGACATTAAAGCATGTGGAGAAAATGTGGCTCCCACAAGGGTAGAGCCTAGAATGCTTCCTTCTTATTCATCCAAGAAGGATATTAGATTGTAAGAGACAGAAGATGCTTCATTTAATAGCATTAATGAAATAAGCAGTGAAGGTATGATCTTCATACAATAGATGCATCATAAAACCAGATAGAGCATACAATAGAACAACATATTCTCTGAATAAGGATTGCAAGAAGGAGGTACATTGATCAAAAGAATGAAGTACAACCATAACAACATGAGGGATAGTTGCCATTGAATGTCATAAAGGTGCTACATATTTTTTAAAGAACAACAATGTAAAGGATGTCATTGTCTTAATCAAGTGAAGACATACAACATGCCTCAAGACTTACATCATAGCAAATGAAGCCAAGTCTTATCAAAGAAATTATCTTAAGAGGAGCTGCAAGAACCATATGTGCAGGAGTGACAAGTATCTACATCATATATTGCTGTCCCTGTGTCATCATGAGCCTACATTCTTATGAGAAGCAACAACAAATGAAGATACAGTCAGTTCTCAAGAGGAGTAGCAGGTGTATGAAGGAGTGAACATTTTTCATGACCAAACCCCGAGATGACATGTAAAAACACAAGGTACTATTCCATTCTTTATCATAAATGAAGTGTGATGTTTTATTGAATAAGATAGCAGTCCTATATCATCAATAGGTACAAGACCAAGATGAAGTAGTCATTGAAGAGCTCTTAATACTATCAAAAGGAAAGAATCAATAAATGCCCAATTAATACATAGTCATATGATAATGCAAAGAGGAAATGTAGTTGCACAGTCATGAAAGAAACAACTAAGAATGTATCAAGTAGTGCATATACAGAAGCCAATGGGTGTGCAAAAGAATCAATAAATGCCATAGTTAAAGGGTGGAACGTCATCTCATGTTTGTAATGGAGAAGTAAACTTGATAGCATGTAAGCCTCATAATACAGTCATAATATCATAGACAAATGAAGAGATAAAATGCATATGATGTATTGTCATGCTACAGATGTAGCATCATCTTCTGTATTATGATGGAAATATGTTACAAAACCCTTATCATATGATTAGATACAGTCTACATTTCATGAGAAGCAGGATAGTCATCTTCTTTTATTTACATCTATAGGAAAGAGGAAAAGCACAATGCAAATGACAAGTCTATCTACAAGAGACAAAAAGAACAGACAGACATGTCACAAATGCCAAGAGAGTCACATCATGATTGCATCTTCCACAGACTTCATTATATAATGCAACATGTACAGGTAATGGAACAATCTTAAGACTATCTTGCAAACAAGAGAATATAGCAGAGGTTCAAGATATAGAAAGAGAAAGATAAGCTATAGAAATGAGAGAAAAACTAAGTAAGTGTAGAATAAAAGAGCACAGTAGCTAGTTTTTCGTCCCATTTTTATAAACTTTCATTTCAGACCTCCATAATGTCTTGTAAGAAGTAAGAAATAGCTGAGGAACAACATTTTCCTTCAAGATATGAAAAGCCAGTTGTTGCTGTGACAGAAGGGTAGGGTTTCAAGAAGACCCTTATATCTTCATGTCTTTTGAGAAAAGTGAGAAATACAAAAAGATATGAAAAACCTAGTTGACTACTGCTACAGGAGGAGAAGTCTTAAATCATCAAACCCTCATATCTTTTGAAGAAAGGCTGAAAGATAGGAATACTACCCATGTATTCATTTCGATAAAGGTTTTCCAAGACTAGATAGCAGATATTAAGGAGATAAATGCACAGAAAAGGAGAGGAGCTGCAAGTCGTAGCCAGAAAGAGGGATTTCTTCAAGAAAAATGTAAACCCATAAATGTTTTCCAAACCCTTGTGATATTCCATGTCTGCAAAGAACCTTTTCTTTTCCTCTTTTGTAAAAAGAACCAAGTAGTGCAAATAAGGGGGTTTCTCTTGCTATAGAAGTGTTGTATGTAGTGTTTCTACCTTCAACAATGAATAAGAATCAGTACTATATGTATACAGTAGCCATGGCCGTGGCCAAAAAGAGGGATTATTTCAAAGAAAATGCTGACCCATATATTTTTTCAAAACCCTTGTCATATAAAAAAAATACAATCAAGAAGCCCAAATGACAAGATATAATGAAACATTACCTTGTGTTTTTGCAAAGAAAAAGAGCTACAGGCCACGGGTCTGTAATTTTTTGAACTCTTAAATCAACAGGAGTAGTCGCCATGAAAGAAGGAATACAGAGAGAAAAAGAAGATATAGTAAGAAGTTGAAGTATGAGAGAAAATGTAGAGTATACTATCACAGAAGCCACATCCTGTAGGCCCTTTTTCTACAAAAGAAACTCAATAAATGTCTTCAAACTGTCACAAAGAGCTTACCTCTACCTCCTACCAAAGATGTTGAAGAAAATCCATCAAGAAAGCCTTTGAAAAGTTGTAGGAGGACATGGAAACATCATCAAACCCTAGTTGAGCATGGTGTCACCAGAAGGAGCTCAAATGGATAACAAAAAATAAAATGATGAGTTTAGGGTTTGTGATCCCTTTTTGGGTCGACAGTCAACTTCCCTTCTGCACATTTATTTTTGACTTTCAAAACAAAATTATTATCCATCTTTTCTCTAGTGAGGTCAAGACTTCAAAGTCTTTCAAACCTAATGATAATGCCACAGGGGCCTGTGAGGCCAAGAAACCTTAAGTCTTTTCATTGTTGATTTTTGCAAAGTAAAAACAAATAATCATGTAAAGGTAAGGCTATAAGCCTTTTTCCTATTTTCCTTTTCATGAAGATCGAGAACATGAGAGCATAAGGTGGTGAATAAGGAGTGATAAGGTGTTCAAATATTTTTCAAAGGTGGTGAATAGTATATGAGGATTAATGCCTTTTCCATGGAGTGATAAGGAATAAGTATTGTATGAAGCTTAATGCATGGTATAAGATATAATAGAGACATAAGTAATGATGATTCAAAATATTTGTTCCTTGCATGGAGATATAAGGATTTTGTATGCAAACCATAATTAATGAATAAATGCATGATGTATGAGTTAATATGCATGGAGTAATAAGATGTTGTGATGCATTGATCATGCATGCATGGGAGTTATAAGGTTGTAATAGATGCATTTATTATTTTTTAAATGCATAATTTAATTTTTGCATGCGGAGATCTATTTGGTGCATGGGAGACATAAGGGATTATTTTTATCTTTTTCTTCTAAAATAGACAAATATATCCATTTGTGCATGATTTTGCAACTAAATTAATGTAAACAAATAATAAAGTAATATCATTATAAATTACTTTATTATTTTGTCACAAGTTGTAAAATCAAGGAGATAAGACAAATTGAAACTCATAGCAAAGTAATCATGCAAAAGATTACTTTATTATTTGCTCACATGTCCCAAAATCATGCAAAATTGAGGGATATAAATAACTGAAGTCTTTTGAGGCTTTTGCATGGCTTTTGGGGTCAAAATTAGAGAGCTTGGTCAACTTGGTCAAACATATGGAAGAGAGCAGTTTGGAGCTATTTTTACTCATTCTGGGACAGTTATAGCCCTTATTTTAAGGGATTTTCTTGTTTGCTCATGGATCAATTTTGAGAGCTTATTTTTAGAGATAGTTGACTGCAGTTGACCTTTCTCGGTCTCTTGGAGAGAGCATATTATATATTGTAAGAAAAACTTAGGTTTTTCTAGTTCTTGCCTTTTTTGCTCTTTACACTTTGAGAGAGAAAGAAGGTTTTGTAACTCATTATTGCAGATTTATAGAGATTACAACAGGTTACAGGTTCTATACTTTATCTTTTTATGCAATTATTTCCTTTATTTTTCAGTTGAATCAAGTGCCTACCTTTCCATTAATACAACTTTTGTGGATGATTTGAAGAGATTTTATTGTGTTTAAACATCAGAACCTTTAAAATCATTGTCTCATTTGTACTTGCATGTGTTAGAAAGCATTGAAAATCATAGGTCGTAGGCTGTGCAATTGGAGAAATTTCCTTTTTGTTTTGAAAAACCCTTTTCCTTCAAGAAGAAAATCTTTTCCAGCCTCCCTTAGAATTATTTTTGTGGTCAAATTGCTGAAAGTGGTTTGTGTGGATAAATTTTCTGAGATTTATTGTGAGTTAGATTGCCAAGTTTTCAATCAATTTTAGATGTATCACCATATTTTATATTACAGTTTTAGTTCTTTTAGAAGACCTTTTTAACCCTTTTCCACACCAAAGTCATAGATCCAATTGAATATTTTAAGGGAACCAACCCATAATCTAGAGGTTCAAACTCACCATAGGTCACCCATAGCCTAAGTTTGATCCCATGTTGCATAGGATTGCCGAGCCTCACAGCTCTGCATAATGCGTGCAATCCTGCTCATCAACAGATAGAGAGGGAGACAAAGAGATAAAGATGGTAAGAAAGAAGTAGGGATATAGATAAAGGGATAGAAAAAGATGAGGATAGAAGTGAAAAGAGATAAAGAGAAACAGACAGGTAGAGAGGAGACAAAGAGATAGAGAGACAGAGAGATAAATATGGAGAGAAAGAGAGACAGATATATAAAAAGATCAAGAGGGAGAGAGAAATCAAGATACATGGTAAGAGAAGAGACAGAGAAAGGAACATAGAAAGAGAAAAGGGGAGGTAGAGAAACATATATAGAGATAGGGAGAGAAAGATATATGGAGTTGGGGAGAAAAAGATGGAGAGAAAGATATATATATATATATAGAGAGAGAGAGAGAGAGAGAGAGAGAGAGAGAGAGAGAGAGAGAGAGAGAGTATTGCATTTGATATTGATTTCATGGGGTTGCTTCAGTGTCTCGACCATTCTAGTCCTTGTAGAGAATATTTCAAGAAGTATAAGAATTAAAACATTTTATTACACCCTTTGCATGTCCCTCCGGCTCATCTTGGTCTCAAATCATATCTTATTATAGACAAATATCCAAACTCGTGAATTCTTCTTGTGTCATTTAGGTGGTGAGCTTTATTTATTAGGTTCAAATTTTATTTTCTTAGGCCATGTAATTTTGAATTCACCCTTGAGTTATATAGATTATTTTATTTCGGTCTATATCTATGATTGTTCCTATGCATATTAATAAAATTCAATGCTTGATTTTTTTTTTTTGGCTTATGAATGTTTTTCTTTAATATATTTTTCTATGACCTTTGAAGTTGGACTTGGTCAGCTTCGTACTTTCGCTATGCAAATGATTTTTCCCACATGTCCATTTTTATTTTGCTTGCACTAAGGTTTACGTGTGTCTATACAAATCCATGTTATTTTCCTCAAACATTGATGTAGGAGCATCGTCAAATTTGGGTTAATGTTTTAGTTTTGTTTGTTTATTGTTTAATTGGTGTTTTAGTTCTTCTTAAAAAAAATGGCCTGTGTGAACTGATGGTTAATTAAGGGAGTTCCTGTCACCAACGGTTAAGGAAGTGACAACACCCAAACTACATGGAAGAGTATGTTGGAAATTGTCAGAAGGAAAGGAGATCGAGGGCTGTATTTTAGGGGAGCCGCTGGAGAAAAAATGGTAGAGGAAAATAGGCAGAGTTCAGTAAAAGGAGAGATGGTAGAGATCAGCCAGTGGAGGGAGGTCGACGTCTCAGCAAGGAGACCAAAGGAAGTTGGGAAAGACATAGTTGAAGGGAGATGATAGTTGACAGGAATGACTCCAAAGAGGCGAAGATTATGAATAGAAAGGGCTTCACCAATGAAGTAGAAGGAGATTAAACAAGGGAAGGGGTTCATAGTAGAGGGACAGAGAACAAAACAGATCAAGTGGAAGATGGAAAGTCTCAGGAAACAATAAATAATATGTTGTGTCAAGTAAGTCGATATCTTTGCATTCATGGCATTATGGACAAACAATGAATAAAGTCTTTTATGAATAAATTTTTTGAGTCAAATTATTGTTCCTTCAAATTTCATTGAATTCTAGTATTAAGTTCCTATCACTCAGTTATGTTATAGTTGGTGTACATGTCATAGTTTGTTTGTCAAGTATCTTCCTACAGATAGGTATTAGAGCATATGTGTTTGAAAGTGTGTCATCAATTTGGTATCAGAGCCCTGAAAGGTCTGGGAAGAATAAGTTGAGAGTTTCAAAGGTGTGACAAAGAAGTTAGTTATGTTCATAGATTATTGGACATATAGGTGTGTTGTAGAATGACAGGTTAATGAAAGGAACTTGGGTACCAAAAGATTGGGCAGAGAAAAAGAAAAGAGAAGCCCTAGGTCAGGTATCAGGTAGACAAAAAGAGGAAAGGTTAGAAGATGCAGCAACATACTAAGAAGGAAAGCATCAAGAAGAAAGACAATATGAAGAAATGTCAGAGTTAAGAAGAGATATTGAAAAATGTAAACTTATGGTACAATAGTATCTTTAGGAAAGAAGCCAAGAATATGTTTGGGGTTAGCCCATGAAAAAGAAGGTGAAGTGGTCTATAAAGTTGATCGTGGAGGAAAAAATGAAGGTAAAAGATGGCTGCCTTCAGAAGAGAAGATAAGAGTATGAGAGAAAACTGAAGAGGTTTGGATAGCAAAGAGTGCCAAATGAAAGGGAGTTTCCAAATGAGCAACATGCATTGGAATAAGTGAAAGAAGTTCTTGTTGTGGAGAACCTGAGAAAAGATAAGGAAGAATGGAGAAGAGAGGAAGTGTAGAAAGAGGCACTCAAAGGAAGAATTAAAGAAGAATGTAAAGTGTCCATGAGGAAGGCACTGATGGAGACATTTTGGTCTCTTATTTTGTTTACTAATGTGGTGTTTGTGAATGTGTATGCAGGGATGGAAGGCCTTATAAGCAAGGTCAAGACAAGACCTTGAAGATGATGAGTGAAGGGGAAAGAAAAGCATATGAAATTGGAGATGAAGATGAGAAAGAGTGGAGACAAATTGCAGCAGTATGCCAAGAAGGAATTGAGCAACAGTGTGAAGCAGGGGTACATTGTAAAGTGCCTATAAATGAAGATGAGAATAGTATTGAAATTTTCCAGTATGATAAAGAGGAAGTTGAAGATGCCTTAGAGTTTCATGATGCATTAGAGGACATTGCAGATGAAGGAAAAGGAGCCTACAAAACGGAAGAGTTGACAAGCCATGAAGCCAAGAATGGAAGTAAATCAGGACAACATGTTATTGCACAAATGAATGGAGGTAAGAATGTTGCTTTTAGTCATGTATGTGGAAGTAAGAATGTGGTTATGCAATTTGATAGAGAAAAGAAAGATGAACATGGATATATAGTACCAAGTTGGCTTAACAAACCAATTATTAAGGGGCAACATGTAAGGTGTAAATAAGACGATGGATATGACAAAAAACAAATACCAAGCACGAAGGGCATGACAAAATTCAAGAGGAGACAAGAAGATAGGGCACGTTGGCAAGAAAGGAAGCATACAAAAGATGTTTTAAGGAAGAAATCAGCCCATGGATTATGTGGAATAGGTGCAGAAATAAAGCGACAACAACCCAAGGCTATGAGAAACAAAGTGTGGATAATTCAGTCTAGAACAACAAAAGATGAAGGTGATGTTGTAGGATATGGTGAGAAGAAAACCTCTAAAAGGAATAGAAGACATGAGGATGAGAATAAGACTAAGAATGAAAAGTTAACATTGCAGTAGGATGGTCAAGGATAACAAGTAGAAAGCTATGAAGAAAAGTTCAAGAAAAGAGAAGGAGCATTGTCACACCATGAAGGTGGAAAGGAAAATGAAGGTCTAGAGCATGAAGGAGAATTTGAAAGAAAGGGGCGAGATGATGAAGAAACAAAAGTATGGATTGGTGCGATATATGAGAAAAAGAAGATTGAAATTGTTACATAAGCAGCTTGGAGGAAGCTAGAGGATAATACATGCAAGATAAAAGGTAAGCAAATTGCTTTAGGTGAACTAAATAGTGAGGATTTTGAATTTTTAAATGAATTAGTTGAAGATAAGAGTTTGAAAGAAGAAAACAAAAAGATTGAAGAAATGAATAATGATGATAACATGTATGAATGGGAAATAGAGTTATGGAAGCTTATAGATGAAAAAGATATGAGAAGGAGAAGGCATAAAAAGAAAAAAGGAAATAAACAAAAGCAGATTGAAAAGTTTAAGAAAAGAGAAGGAAAATTGTCACACCATGAAGGTGGAAAGGAAAATGAAGGTCTAGAGAATGCAGGAGAATCTGAAAGAAAGAGGCGAGATGATGAAGAAACAAAAGTATTGATTGGTGCGATACATGAGAAAAAGAAGATTGAAATTGTTACAGGAGCAGCTTGGAGGAAGCTAGAGAAGGATACATGCAAGATAAAAGGTAAGCAAATTGCTTTAGGTGAACTAAATGGTGAGGATTTTGAATTTTTAAATGAATTAGTTGAAGATAAGAGTTTGAAAGAAGAAAATGAAAAGATTGAAGAAATGAATAATGATGATGACATGCATGAATGGGAAATAGAGCTATGGAAGCTTATAGATGAAAAAGATATGAGAAGGAGAAGGCATAAAAAGAAAAAAGGAAATAAACAAAAGCAAATTAAAAAGTCCAAAATGAACAAATACAAGTTTGGTAAGGATTCAGAGTAGAAGTTGAATAAGTGTGATGAAAATCAAAAGGGGACAATAGAAGCATGGGATGATGGAGAAAATGAAGAAGCACCGAGTGAGATTACGATAGTTGTAGAGGTTGAAGCAATAAAACTTGGAAGTACCAGAACTTGTGTAAGCTCAGTGAATGGAAAAAAACTGCAAGAAGCTGAAAGTGAAAGTATAGATTTGAATAAGTGGACAACAGATAATCTAGTTGAAGATGAATGTTGTGAATATGGAATGATTGAAATGAAGGAACGTGCTGGTGGAAACATGAAGTTAAATGGGACAGCGAAGATTGCAAAAATGAGGATTGAAGCCTATGATAAAGAGTTTATTGTAGAGCTACAAGAAGAGGTAAATTTCTTGGTCCTATATGAGGATATTGTTTTACGTTATTTCGATCTATTGAATAGTGAGAAGTTAGGAAAGAAATATGAAGAGAGATATGTAGATTTTAGTAAGAATCTTGTGGGTCGTAATATGTATAGTGAATTCCAAGATGAGTTGCTGTTGAAGGATGAATTTGATAAGTTTGAAAGACAAATGGACAACATCTTTAGAGTTGTTTGTATTGATTTATATATGGCTGAGTGGGCAAGGAATCTTTGGAGGAAGATGGCTATGAATGGAGTAATGAAAATAGCACAACAATGTTGGAGGATTATGACAATGGTTCCAGAACAATTGTGGAAGAAGCAGGAGAAAAGAATAGAGACATATAAGTTTTGATTAATGGCCTCATGTGCAGGAGCATATGACATCTTTTGTCTCCTGGGAGTCTGATGTAGGAGCATCGTCAAATTCAGGTTGGGCATTGTCAGATGTTGGTTTTGATTAGATTAGTTAATGTTTTAGTTTTGTTTGTTTATTGTTTAATTGGTGTTTCAGTTCTTCTTCTTCTTCAAGACAAAATAGCCTATGTGAACCGATGGTTAGTTAAGGGAGTTCCTATCGCCAACGGTTAAGGAAGTGACAACGCCCAAACTGCATGATAGAGTATGTTAGAAGCTACTAGAAGGAAAGGAGATCAAGAGCTATATTTTAGGGGAGTTGTCGGAGAATGAACGGTAGAGGAAAACAAGTAGAACAATAAAAGGAGAGATGGTAGAGATTGGCTAGTGGAGGGAGGTCGACATCTCAGCAAGGAGACCAAAGGAAGTTGGGAAATACATAATTGAAGGGAGATGATATTTGATAGGAACGACTCCAAAGAGGTGAATATTATGAATAGAAAGGGGTTCACCAATGAAGTAGAAGGAGATTAAACAAGGGAAGGGGTTCATAGCAGAGGGACAGAGAACAGAACAAATCAAGTGGAAGATGGAAAGTCTCAGGAAACAATAAATAATATGCTGTGTCAAGTAAGTTGATATCTCTGTATTCATGGCATTATGGCCAAACAATGAATAAAGTCTTCCATGAATAAAGTTTTTGTGTCAAATTACTATTCCTTCAAATTTCATTGAATTCTCTAGTATTAAGTTCCTATCACTGAGTTATGTTATAGTTGGTGTAAATGTCATAGTTTGTTTGTCAAGTATCTACCTACAGATAGGTATCAAAGCATATGTGTTTGAAAGCGTGTCATCAAACATGAGAGTTGACTAAATTGTATTTACCTCATAGTCTCACTTTTAATTTCATCCATATGTTACATCCCAAAAATTCCAAAAGTCTAGTATTATTCTAGATTTTTTTTAGATGGGTCTATAAAGGCTTTAGAATTGAATTATTCCACACTGTGGATGTTATCCATTGAGCAAAATATAGCTTGCCAAGTATTTGAAGTCTATAGGTAGACATGATGCTTCATGACCAACACATAGATAAGGTCCATGACCAACAAGTGGGGTGTAAGAAATGCAATATACTAAGAATTGTAAAAAATTTCAAGTACCAATATAATGGATGTATTTATTGTTCATTGGCTATGATACTTTTATACAGAAGTATTATAAATTGTTCAAATCTTATAATGACCATCTAATTCTTTCACTTTTGTATACTTCCCCTCCAAATAATTATGTATCATAATAAGCTCACACAATTATATAACAATAAATATAATTACTATTAGATATAATTAAATCTCAGTGATATAGGCCTCTCTCTTCCCCTCTCTTTGTATAGGCTGAGATAGAGAGGGATATATATAATACATTTAGAGATCTAAAACAATGATCATAATCCTAATATATATAATATAAGTTAATATTCCAAGGGATTACCTCTCATAATAAACCTATATCTCTATCTCTCTATTTATATCTATTTATCATGTAATATAATATTAATTTAATTATAAATCCAATGTGAGGTATCACCATGTTTTATTTTCTCACACTGTGTATTGATGTATTTCATATAATCCCCAATGGGGCCATAGTCTCACTTTTAATACATACCCCACAAATTCTAATAGTCTAGTATTATTCTAGATTTTCTTTTTTTAGATGGGTCTATAAAGGCTTTAGAATTGAATTATTCCACACTATGGATGTTATATATTGAGCTAAATATGGCTTTCCAAGTATTTGAAGTCTATAGGTAGACATGATGCTTCATGATAAGGTCCATGACCAACAAGTGGGGTGTAAGAAATGAAATATACTAAGAATTGTAAAAATTTTCAAGTCCCCATATAATGGATGTATTTATTGTTTATTGGCATACTATTTTTATACCAAAGTATTATAAATTGTTCAAATCTTATAATGACCATCTAATTCTTTAACTTTTGTATACTTCCCCTCTAAATAATTATGTATCATAATAAGGTCACACAATTATATAACAATAAATATAATTATATTAGATAAAATCAAATCTAATACATATAGAGATCTAAAACAATGATCATAATCCTAATATATATAATATAAGTTAATATTCCAAGGGATTACCTCTCATAATAAACCTATATCTCTATCTCTCTATTTATATCTATTTATTATGCAATATAATATTAATTTAAAATTATAAATCCAATGTGAGGTATCCCCATGTTTTATTTTCTCACACTGTTGATTAATGTATTTTATATAATACCCAATGGGGGCTTAGTGATGAACTTTAATAAATTATAGTATTAATATATTATTATATATTATATTATTATGTATATTAATATATATAACTGTAATATATTATGTAAATTATAATAATGTTTTTAATTTTTTTTGATATGTAATCAGGGATACTATTATATTAATCAACAAAAGATATTAGTCATCAGCCCTTCAATGGCTGGCAAAAAGTTTCAAACCATAAGTCAGCTCCTACCATATGAAAGCTCCTACCAACTATCTAGAAAGCTCCTACCATAAGACCACGCAGGGTTGGAGATATATATCAGTAAGCCAAACTAACACCATATAATGAGTCTAAGTATAAACTGTAGAAACTAACAATATCAACAAAACAAGGGGAGGCCATACTAGTAAATCCCCTCTATGTCTTATCATGCATACTCAGCCAACTGCCTTCTGAACTCGTCCAACCATTTGAAGTCCCCAGTCTCCACCAGCCCCATCAACCTTCTAATAAACTCCACTGCAGTCCTAGCCTGGTCCTTCAACACGATCAAATCAAAACCTTTCACGTCCAAGATGAAGGGGTAAACTTTAATAACTGCCCCAGGGTCTGCCATGAGTTTCCATTCCTTGGGTCTAGGAACGCCAACACCTGGGCGAGCAAAATGCAGAGTCTTCCCCAATTCTCCAAGGTGCTTAGGATAGAACAGTGCTTGCATTATTGCTTCTGCCTCTGCCTTCTCTAGTTGCAGCTCCAACAGCATAGCCAGGACCCACAAGGTAATGTAGGTGTCAAGGCGGTAACGGTCATCGCTTTCCAAAAATGTCTTCCCCAAAATCAGTTCCGTCCACCCGTCTCAACAACCTTTATAGGCGAAGATTAGTAATACCCCCCAGGAATGCCATTTGCCGCTTAGTGCGTACCAGTCGGATTGGGGTGTCCATCCCTCTGCAACAAATAGTATATGCTGAGACAATCACAGCAAAGTGAGACGGCATTTGAAGGAAACTAAGATAGCGATTGCAAAACTCCACAGACCCGCCTTCCTTTAAGCTTAACTCTGAAGTTTCTCGAAGACGGTTCCCTGAATGATTGCCTTGCTGCGCTAAATGCCATCCCCCATGGGCTAATAACTTCCCATTCCCTTCAGCTCGTGGCAACTCTGATCGTCACTTTGCAATGATTTCTTCAGCCTTGCCACCCATGATGGTGTGGCAAGGCTCCCTCCCTACCTCCCACAAGTTTTATTCACCCTATAATTCCTTAAATAGGAGAAATTTCTTTGATTGAGATCCCGTCTGCCTAACTTTTTGATAAACTATCTGCTTCAAGATTTCCTTCCCTCAAAATGTGATTGAATGTGACCCTGTGAAATCCTTCTGACAACTCCAGAGCTTGATCCAGAATGGCTTGCAATCTCTAGTTAACTACTTTCTTACTCCTCAAACCATTGATGGCTAGCATCGAATCCCCTTCGATTTCCAGGTTTCCAATATTAATGTCCCTACATAGCCGCACTCCAAGAAGTAACGCTTGAAATTCTGCTACGTTATTGGTGCCCCTGCTAAGAGGCACATCTATCTTGCCCACCGTTTCTCCCTTCTCGTTCCTTACAATGCACCCTGCCCTTGACAAACTCAGATTACCTCTTGAGGCACCGTCGAAGTTCAAATTAAACCATCTGGCCTCTGGGGGAGCCCATCTAATATTCTCTCTAGCTCGTTTCATACTGATGCCTCCCTCTCCAATTTGAAAGGCTGGGGAAAGCCCTTTCCATCTTTTAACCATTTCTGCATCCTAGCCTGTAAAAACGAGATGAGCTGGATCGCGGTCTGTAAGCCTAGAGTTGACCACCTCTACTAAACTAGCTTCTATTTTATTAGTCAGGGAAATCCAGTGTGTTTCTTTATTTTGGAAGATTCTCCTATTTCGTTCTTTCTAGATTTCCTAGATCAGGATGGAAGGAGCTGCAATCCAAAGACCTCCAAACATTGCTTTCTACTAAAGCAGGGGCCATGCAATTAGCCATTCTTTTAGATTTCTGGAAGCATCATACTTCCACTTAAGCTTGTTACATAACCATTGCCACATTCTTCTCGTGAAGGGGCAATGCAGAAATAAGTGATCTCCATCTTCCTCTGCTTGGCCACACAACGAACACCGAGAAGGCCCCTCGAAGCCCATCCTTCTCAACCTGTTTGCAGTTAAGGCCTTACCCTATGTAGCAATCCACAGGAACACACCTGCCTTTGGAAGGCATTGTTTATGCCAACATAGCTTAAAAGGATTTAAACCTGATTGCGCTTTCGCAACAACTAAGGCCTTGTATCCTTCCTTTACTGAATACTCCCCAGAAACAGTGACATTCCACTTGAGTCTATCCTGGCCTCTTCTGAGCCTGATGTTACGCTTGGACATCTCCTCCTCAAACCTAGAGCATAGGTCTTCTTCAAAACCCAACCCCCTGATACTTTTCCAAGTAGAAGAATCTCTGTTGTCTAGAGGGAAGGATATATAATTACACACTTTCTCTCCCCACTCTTGTTTGGTAGTTATCATAACTGGGGCCAAGTCTTCAATTCTATCTAGAGCCTGTGCCCCTTCCCAAGAGTCCTTCCAGAATCTAGCTTCCCTACCATCCTTTATTTCCCAGGTGAGGTGGTCTCGAATCAAATTTCTACTCTTCTTGATAAAGTTCCAAATCCTAGATCCGTCTGGTAGCTGTCTGGAAGAGAAAATACTTATCTCTTCCCTGTCTAGGTATTTGTTCCTTAGTAGCCAAACCCATTTGAGGTTGGGCTTAATATGCATATACCAGACCAACTTTGCCCCCAGGGCTTGATTTTGTCTTAACAGGTCTTTCACCCCTGCCCCATCTTTTGCTTTTTGTTCGCAAACTTGTTTCCATTTTACCAGTGGGAATTTAAACTGATCTGAAGGACCTTTCCAAATAAAATTCCGCATTAGATGGTTTAATTCTTTATATATTTTACTTGACAAGGGTAAGCAGGACAACATATAAATAGGAATAGTTGCTAGAATTGATTTGATGAGAGTCAATCTGCCTGCCCACGATAGCCACTTGCTCTTCCACGATTCCAGCCTAGCCTTTATTCTTCTCAATAAAGGCTCCCAAGAGTTGCCTGGGTGGATACCTTTGACTAAAGGCAACCCAAGATATTTGCAGGGAAGGGATCCTTTCTCAAAGGACAGAATTCGAAGGATTCTCTCTTCTCTATCAGGGGAGGTATTGAAGAAAAACACCTCTGATATAACTTGGCTGACTTCCTATCTAGAAGCCTTGGAATAAGACTCCAGTATCCTTTTGAACTTGATTACCTCCCCTTCCTGAGCCAACCCAAATAAAAGGGTATCATCAACAAATTGTTGATGAGAGAATCGTGGCATATCTCCTATAATTTGTATACCTCTTATTAAACCTTCCTGGCACACATTAGACAAGGATCTTCCCAAGGCCTTAGCCATAATAATGAAAAGGAAGGGAGAAATGGGGCCTCCCTGCCTAAGTCCTCTTGAGATGTTGAAGAAGCCTTCCGGTGAGCTGTTTAGAAGAACTGAGAACCTTGGGCTTGAAACCCATTCAAACATCCAATTTAGCCACTCTTGCTGAAACCCAAAGGCCTCTAAAATTTTGAATAGGAATCTCCAATTAACTTTGTCATAAGCTTTACAGATATCCAATTTAACTAACATAGAAGGCAATTTATTCTTTTGAACTGAATGGATAGCTTCTTGGGCTATAGTTACCCCATCCATAATAGACCTTTCTGGGACAAAACCAGTTTGGTCTTTAGATATAATGTCCAGAATAATTCTTTTGACTCTATTGGCAATTGCTTTGGCCAAAACTTTATAGACCACATTACACAGAGAGATAGGTCTGAAATCTTCGAATGACTCGGGCTTGGCTTTCTTTGGTATCAAGATGAGAAAGGTGTTACCAATTTCTTTTAAGACTTTCCCTTCCTTCCTAGCATCCTCGTAGGCTGCCGTGAGGTCTTTTCCTATAAAGTTCCAACATTTCTGGAAGAACACCACTAGAAATCCATCCGGTCCAGGAGCCTTGTCTGGTCCGAGTTGAAAGAGTGCTTTTTTGATCTCCTCTTCAGAAAATTTACCGTTTAGCATCTCATTTTGAGCTTCGGTTACTATCTTCAGAATGAATCTTAAAAATTCTTGTTGCACCTGAAGGGCTGATCCCTAATCTTCATTCAAGAGATTCTAAAAATAATCAACCGCTACTTCTACTATCTCTTCTGGAATATCCGTGACCCTACCCTCCTTTGTTTTGATAGAAGAGATTCTGTTGGTTTCTCTGCGAACCTTTATTGAGTTATGAAAAAATTTAGTATTAGAGTCACCACCCTTCAACCATACCTCCCTGGATTTCTGTCTCCAAAAGGCTTCTTCCTTTGCCAAGATATCTTCAAGTTTTCTCATTAGATCCTTTTCTTTAAGAAAAGAATCATTATCCATACCTTCTTTTATGACTTTCTCATTTAAAATTTGAATATCTGTCTCAAGCTGTTTCTTGGTAGCGAAAATGTTCTTAAAATGGTCCTTATTCCATTGTTTCAAGTTTGCTTTGATGAGTTTTAATTTAGTTACTATATTAAAAACACTGACACCCTCTGGATTGCAGTTCTTCCACCAATCCTTAATTAGAGATAGAAAGGAGGGATCCTTGAACCACATGTTTTCAAATTTGAAGGGGCATCTCAATGGTCTCCTCTCACCCTAAATTTCAAGGCTGATTGGGAAGTGATCCGACCCTGACTCCAGAAGAATCTTGCTGTCCAGGCTGAAGGGGAATTGGCTCAGATCCCCTTTGATAAAAAATCTATCTAATTTTTCTGTAATGTTGCAAAAGCCAAGTCTTCTATTGTTCCAAGTAAAATTCCCGTTACACATCTGAATTTCTATTAACTCATTTCTATCAACAAAGGATTCAAAATCTTTCTGTGATTGGAGTTTCCTTCCCACCCCTCCTAGCTTGTCTTTAGCTCTCAGTATCGCATTAAAGTCACCTCCCAGGATAATATAATCCCAAGACCTATTGTTGCACAAATTATCTAATTCCGCCCATAACTCCTTTTTCAACCTCTGGGAATTGGGACCATAAATGTTAATCAGGAGGAAGCTTAAGTTAGAGGCCAGACTTCTTACTTTGCTGGCTATCCACCCGAAACTGGAGTCTATTACTTCTAGAAGCACAGACTGCGGTCTCCATAATGTCAGCAACCCCCCCAAAGGGCCTCTCGAATCCACCTTCGCAAGCTTCCAATACTTCAGACTCTTTGCAAAGGCTTGATTTTCCTTTTCATCTAATTTTGACTCCTGAATCATGCAAATATCAGGTTGGATCAGCTTCAGTTTGTGCCTTAAGAGGCACTTCTTGTTAGGGGAATTCATGCCCCTAACATTCCATGACATGATTCTCATTGCTTTTCAGGAAGGGCCTCGCCCTTCCCTACTTTCATTAGGTCAAAAAGCTTTAACTGTCTGCTTGCTTCTCCGTCCCATTTTAGTTTCTCCTTGTTTGGGATTCACCCTCTGGATTTATGTTCTCCACAGTTTGGGGATGTTTTGTCACAATCTTTTAGACCAATCCCCAGAATCTCTGGGGGTTGTGGTCAACTCTCTTCTTGGGTGGTTTTGAGGGCCGAGGAGTTCACTTCCTCTTCTAAACTGAAAACTTCCAGCTCTTTGCCTGTACTTGACATCCAATCCTCTGCAAGCGCTTCTTCTTCTGATTTGATAGTGCCTTCCTTTACAGCCTTTACTAATTGAACCAATTCATTCCCCACTTCTAACAAAGAATCAAAATCTTCCAAATGCATATTTGGTTTGATTGCCTCAATTATTTCTGATATTTTTGAATTGATATTTTGGGAGAGATTTTCAAAGTCGTCCACCCTGGACATGCTCCCTCCTGCTTTTTCTCTGATGAGTGCTTCCTTCTGCAGCATCTCCTTTCCATTCATCTTCTTGTCTATGATCTCAACTTCCACCATACCAGGAATCAAGTCCGCTGGAAGAGACAATCCCTTATCCTTTTCAACTTCCACTTCCATTGCTGCTTTGTTAGCCAAATCTGCCTGAGATTTACCCTCCACCTGCGAATGCCAGCTAATAATGCCTTGATCCTACTCCTTCGACCTCCACCCTATTGTGCACACCCAGCTCCCACGAGGTTTAGATTCATAGACAAGGGGTTGGCTAAGGGTCCCCCAATCTGTAAAAATTTCAAGTTCTCTCCAACGCTGTTCAGGAAAGGGGTTTTCAATACAAACTCTGATGTGCGAACCTTCCTCTTCTAGGTCCTTCCATTCTTCTGAACAGACGTATCTACCCAGAAAATTCCCCATTTCTTCTAGAATCTTTTGGTTCCAAAATTCTAAAAGGAGGTTTGACAATCTATACCAGTCTTGACTTCGGTCTAACTTAAACTTTTTTGGGTCAAATCCCACAAACCAGTTACATAAGTAGAATCCAAATCCATTTAAAAGCCAAATCCCTTGTAAAATCTCCTTTTTGACCTTGACAGAGGGGCAAACAACAAAGAAGAGGCCATTCTCTAGGGTTTTCAGAGTTAAGTCCTTTCCCCATCTTCCCTACCACTAGTTTCTAAGTTCCTTCGAGTCTAGGTTGGAACCAAACCATTTCCCAATAACTCCAAATTTTTCAAAAAATTCAATGGATGGTTTTAACATATTAGGGCTTAGAACCATAGTTTTTTTGTTTCCATACCTGGGTTCCGATGGCCGCATACCAATGCCTCCCTCTCTAATGTTCAATTTTCACCAGTGTTCTTGCCCATGCCTTCTGTGGTTGCGCCAGTGGGACTTCCAATGTGCCGGATGCTCCCATCTTTTTCCAGGTCGCATGGGAGGGGAAAATCTATTTGAAAACCTTGGGAGTTTTTGTCTTCCATTCGATCTCCAAGGTTCTTGAGAAGCCCTGTCTCTGACTTTACTAAATGGGATTTCAATCTCTGTTTCCTCAGCCCATGATCGGGGCAAGTCTGATCCCTTACCTTCTGAGAGTCCTACCTCCCCTGTAACCCTGGTTGAAACCTTCTTTTCCCTTTGAGTTAGATCAGTTGCCTGTTTCTCCACTATTTTTTGCTCCATCTCCATTTCGTAATTTCTAGTATAATAATGTTTTTAATTATTAGTTAATTTATATTATATAAATTATAATAATAATATAATAAAAAAATTAATTTAATATAAAAATCATATATTTATATTAAATAATATATATTTTTTGTTACTAAAACTATGGTTAGGGACTGTTATGTCAGAAAAATGCATCCTTGGGGGCTTTTTCCTATTAAGGATTAGTTCCCGGGTCTTTAGATTGCATTTAGAGCATCTTGCATGATAATTTAGACTCCCAATGAGAAAAACCTTGGGCCTTGTGACAAATGGGACCTAAGGGGGACTATTTTGATGATCCCAAAACAAAGACAAGGGGGTGGACTTTAGCCCTAGCACCCTAGTCCAGCCCTATTTTGGGTCTGCCCTAAATTCAAATGTCGGGTCTATGACCGTTATTTGGGTTCCAGGGCGACATCATAAGTTTTAATTGTAGTTCCCCTCATTTTGGCTTTTTGATAGTTGTTCTATTTAGACATTATGACATCTTGGATTGTTTTGATGATGATACTTGTCTATTGCTATGATGATACTGTTAGAACTATTGGTTATGCTTATATTATGATTAGTTATGGACTCAGTTGATTATGTGGATCAATTTTACTATGTGCTTAATGCAATTATCTGATGATGTTTTCATTTAGTTGTTTAGCTATGGATGTTCATGCATGATATGGTTATTTGTTGATGTAATTGGTGGAAGGGACAGTGTCGCATTACTCATGCGTGAGTACCATGCTACGCTGCGATTCTCTTCCATGGTGTGTTTGTTTGGATAGTTATATGTATATATATATGCTCGACATTTCATTTGTTGCAGGTTGCAGGTACCAGGCATCGACTCCACCTAAATTGGCAAGTTTGAGCATGCCTCAAATCCAATGGAGAATTGTTGATCGGAGATGACATAAGGTCCCTCAGCTTGTCATCATCCTCGAAGATGGTGAGTGCATGTTCTGTGGTCTGTCAATCTAGTCGGTTGGGCATTACATTTAGAAATAGTCAAATAAATGAATTTAGTTTTTAATTTTATTTTTTTTAGTAAATATATATATATATATATATATATATATATATATATATATATATATATATAGTTAAATAAATGAATTTTAGATTTTAGTTTTTTTTTTAGTAAAAGAAAAGGATAGTTAATTAATTAAATTTTGGTTTAGTTTTTAGTTTTATTTCCTAAGGGAAGGAAAATATGATTTATATATATATATATATTTATGAAATTATGATTCATATATAAAATTATGAAATTATTATTTATGAATATGTAAATTGGGAAATATTTTGTTAGAATAAAAACAATATGCTTAGTGTTAAAATTATATAGTTAAGTTTTGCTACGTTGTGCTATAAGATGAAATTGGTATAAGCTGTTACTATCCGTTAAAACAGAATAAGACTATCATATTATTATTGATTTAGTTATAGGGAAATTATTCTTAGATAAGTGAAATCCTTGGAAGAAGTTGTTTTGTAAGCTTATGTTTTGGATTTTGATAATTGGTTAATTATGAGTGAAACTTGTGTAAGTCGCATTAGTGGTCATAGAAGAGTCATGTGTCAAGGTTAGTTCCAGAGGCATAGGTTTTAATGTTTTGTTTTCATGTATATGCTATGATTGTAACAGTGTCATGATGTGGAATAAAGTCTTGCATGGATGATATGGTTCATTATGGTGTTGATTATGCAATAAGTAGTGTGTCAAATTTTGTGAATGGGGAGGTGTTGGATAACGTAAAAGTAATATGTTGGTTATGGTTTGTTTCACATGGAAGCTATGGGCAATGTTTTGTGAAAATTGTCCTTGTGATTTAGTTGGTATGCAAGAGGGTTAATGCCTTTCATGGTTCATGTTATTTGCTATGTTTGATTCGTAGGGTATTCTAGATGCAGGTAGGGGAGTGGCTCTCAATGGGGGTTGGAGCCCAAAGTGGCATCCAGGACAACCCATGTGGGAGTTTCTTAACTTAGTGATAACCTAATTAATGAATTAAGGGGTTGGGTAGTTAATCACAGTAAACAAGATAAGTGAATGCCTCACTCATGGCTCAAGTGCTTGTTTAGACTTGAGATGAGATGAGAAGGCCTGGAATGGAAAGATCAATGACCTTGTCCTCATGAAAGGTATGTTGATTCAGCATGAGTTTGTATGGGGACTGGGAGTCGGGAGAGGCTGCCAGGACAACCCAAGATGGGGGCCGGGGCCTAGGAAGGCTTACCAGGACAACCCGTGACAAGCTATGTGATGACACTTCTCCCTAATGCAATCTAGCATTCCCTAGTTGTACTCTTCCCATTTGTGGCGTGGTTGCCTCTGGAAGTGATGTTTAAGTTGCTTGTGATATCTTTGTTGCCCTGTGTTGTAGTCATGTGTAGTCTTTGTTCTTCATAGTTAGTGTCCACTTGACTGTTCATGTTGTGGCCCGACCTTATTATTATCTCCTAGCACGTGGGGTAGACCTCAGGGTTCCACATGGTCGGGTGGTTGTGCTTTATCTCCATTGGTCCCTTTGTTGTTGTTCATGTGTGAGGAGGATATATCATGTAGAAGATTACTAATCTTGTTTTGCTTGAGGAGACAGATATTTATGTTTATATTTTAGCCTTGTATATCAGTTGAACCATGTATTATTATATTGATGTATATCCTCATATGTAATCAGGAAGTGACATTGTATTGATGTATTCTATTGTAAGGAAATTGTAAACATATTTGTAATCTCATATTCTAGATCTTGATGTTATTATCTGATGTCTTATTATAATGGAAGTATATATGTGTTGTCTCTTTGATGCACTTGGTTTCAGATTGAATCATGGATGTTAATTAGATTATGTTAGTAAGTAGTAATGCAGTCATGGACACCCTAGAGAATAAAAGTTAACTTGCATGTTAAGTGATTATATGATTTACACTTTGTTATTATTTTCTTCTTTAGAAAAAAAAAATTGCCCTTTGTAATGCATAGTTAAGCTTATCTCTAGGGTTTCGTGACGGGGCATTACATTAATTATAAAATTCTTGGTGGGAATCTTAATAGTTGCATATATAAGCATGATTAGGTTGTCATTTGCAAACTAGAAGATATCTTGAAGAGTTCATGTTTCAAAAGATATTGGCATACTTGTGATTTTCATTGTGTTTCAGCGCATAACATTGTTATTGTGTTTATTTTGTAGGTTGGATTTACATCTTCTCCTCATGGCATTGAAGAGCATCTTCCTTCCATGAGAGCTTCTTCATCATGGTGACATCTATTGTATTTTACTATCATTATCATTTGGATTTTTGCCTCTATCCCACAAGGATACGCACTCTCTATGACAACAGTGTTTGGAAGACTTTAATGTCTCTCTGAGGCTTGACTGAAGCAAGCCTCTAAACACCACAACCCCCTCCCACACTCCTTATGATTGTAGGTTACAGGTATTGGATCTGGAGAAAGTGGAGTTGCAGGGAAGATAGGACATTGAAGATTCAGGATCTGAAAAGAAGCGAACACTGTGTGAGATTTTGGGACAAGGGCATTATCAACATTATCCTCTGCATCCAAAGCTACAGAAATAGACTAAATAGTGATAACTATGATTTGCATAGCTTTTGACATTCGGCAAAAGATTCCGTAGTGGACTAGGGTGCTCTCAACATTGTCCTCCGCATCTAAATTGTCAGAAACTAAAGATACAACAGAGATCAGTGTCGGAAGGAGATCGAGATTCCATAGAAAAACTTGTACCTTGGATGAGGGTGCCATCACCATTGTCCTTGATGTTTCCATTCTCTGAACTATGAAAAATAGTGAGTTAAGGTTCTCTGCCCTTTGTCTTATTTCAGTAGCATCAATTGTAATTTGTAGATTTACTTACTGTTTTGCTTAAATTAGGGTTTCAAGAACATAAGAGCATTAATTAGAGACAATGTATGATAAATTCTGAATTTCCTAGAAAAACCAAGTGGTAACTCAACCTGATAGTTGACTCTCCTCTCGATAGGAGAAGCACTCAGTTGAAAAGCACTTGGAATGTTTTGTGAAAAGGAGGATTCAAACTAAAACCCCCATACAACCCCACCCTCTTTTCCTTTACAAACTAGGGACCAGGGACCTGAACAAAAGAGGGGGCAAGCCCATAATTCTTAACAATAGAGAAAACAAAAAACCACCTCCTACCAGCTACAGAGCATGTTCTTTATACATACATAAAGTCTGGGTGAGAAGGGCAAATTACACGACCCTCTCACCGCTAACTACAGACAACCAACACATAGTAGAAACCATCTAAAACAAAACAAACTACCTATCTCCCTTTCCCAACAAATCCACAATGTCACAAGCATCATCATAGGTACACGAATATGCCAGTCAAGCATGCTCTAGAACATGCACACCTAATTTCTTTGCAATACAGTTAATCATCCTTCGAGTCTCCACCATCCCCAACAATAAATCATGCACATGACCAAGCACCACCTCATGATTCTCCTCAGCCTGCTTGGAAGACTCTATCATATCTTCATGGGACAAGACTGAAGCCGTGGCAATTGACAACATTGTGGCAACCGTAAGGGACTTAGTAACCCTAAACACATTCCACCATCCCTGTAATGTTCTTGGGTCAAGCAATAGGTTTTCCATAGCCTCCCGAACATTAACTCCCTCCTGTCCATCCACCTCCTTAGCAAGTTTGAGCATCTAACACAACCATTCCCTTAAAATTGGATTCTTTAACCCTTCTTCAATATTATTTAAGAAGTCGGCCATGGCCTCTTCTCCAAACAACTTCTTCATTCTCTTCCTTGGAGTATAATTCCGCTTCATCCTTCCTCCAACAGTCATACTACCTACCTTCCTCTTAACTTGCCTCCATGGTGGCATCGTGGCCATCATTTTGCCTTTACTCTTCCTTCGAGCACCGCCACCTCCACCCTTCTCAGCCAAACCAACTTATTCACCAACCTCTGCCATGAGAAGACAATACACCAACTAGTCTCTGTCTAAGGCCATCATACAAAAGGAAATAAAGCCTTCCTTGCCACGCGCCACCTTATGAAATGAAGAAGCCAACCTGTCTCCCATCTATTCCACATGTAACAAGCTCTTGGGAATGAAAAATCATCATTACCTACGTAATGAACGATCCCTTTATTGGGAGTATTAAATAATAATATTGGTATAAATTATTATATATTAATATATTATATAAATTATAATAATAATATAATCCTAAATGCATATCCACATATTAATATATTATATAAATAAACTATAATAATATAATTTAATAAATATTATATAAAAAAAATTAATATTAAATCTAATATTCACATTTCACTATTATACATAATTCTATAATTAAAAAAACTAATTTTATCATAATTATTTAAAAATCTAATTATAGGGCATGGACTTAGACCCTTTGTGGATTAGAGTAAACAATTAATTGGATACGACAAATACTCTTTACAAGAATTTGGAAGTGATAAAAAAATGTATTGGTTGTTTACTTTGAAAATAACTAAATTATATACATAAATATTTAGGACTCTAATTAAGCTAAATAAGTAATAATAATGATTCAAATGTTTAGATATTATAATTTTAAAATAATATTACATTATAAAATGTATATTTTTATTCAATATTAAATATTTATACATATTAGTTATTTGATTTATATTAATTTTATATACAAAATTTATTAGAAAAGAGTTTTGGATTGTTCCAATGCAATATGGTAATTTTCTACACATATTCTGTTGGATTATGAAGTCCGAAAGTCATATTGATTCTCTCGCCAAAACACTTGCCTCTTGGTCTTCCTTATCCAATATGGATATTGCTTTATTAAAGAGATGTATTGCTGCTGTTAAGCATTGCATTGTAACTTCATACAGAGATAATAAAATATTCCCCTGCTCCTGTGGATGTAGCCAATTTATGGTGAACCACGTAAATCTATTGTCTCGTCTGTCTGATTATTGTTGTTGTTCTATTGCTCTTTTTACTTTCGTTGTTCCATTGTTTTATTAATTGGTATCAGAGCTTGGTTAAGGAGTTGGTTGAGGAATTCATGACAAATTTCTGAAGAGATGGAAGAAGCGAACAAGTGGAGAATAGAGAAATTTTTGGGGCAAAACTTTGGGCTGTGGAAGCTTCAAATTCATGCCTTGCTGATTCAAAAAGAACTCGCTATCACGTTGAAAGGAAAGACAACAAAACCAGAGAGTATGACAGATGAAGAATGGGATGTCATGGATCAAAAAGTAGCTGCTACAATTATCCTTTCACTGTCCAACAATTTCCTATTTAATGTTGCCTCAGAAACTTCGGCAAAATAAATATGGAACAAACTTTGTGACATGTATGAGATGACTTCAGCAACCAATAGGGTCTTCTTGTTGAAGAAGTTATTCAATTTGAAGATGAAAGAAGGAAAAGGCTTTTCAAATCATTTGAACAAATTCAACACCGTGATTAGCCAACTAGTTTCCGTACAAATCAACTTTGATGATGAAATGAGAGCTATGTTGCTCTTATGTTCTCTTCTTGAGAGCTGGGATAACATGGTGATGACTATCAACAATTTGGTATTCGGGAGAAGAGGATCCGAAGACAAGGAAAAGAAAAAGGAAGCAATGTTAAGATTTGACGATGTCACTGCCACACTTCTCAATGAAGACATAAGTAAAGGACAAAATAAAACATCTAGAGAAGCCTTGGTTTTAGGCAATAGGGGAAGAACCCAAGATTGTGAAAAATATAATAGGAGAAGATCTAAGTCAAGAGGACAGAAAGAATGATGCTGGTTTTGCGGAAAATATGGACATGTCAAGAAGGATTGTTGGTGTTAAAAGAAAGCCCAAAAACAATTGAAAGAAAATGAGGTTAACACAACATATGAAGATGATGAAGGAGCTCTAGTCTTGACAACAAGTGAAACTACAGCCGACTTATGGATATTAGACTCTGGTGCCTCCTTTCATGCAACCTCAAATTAGGATGCCTTAAAAAACTATCAAGAAGGAAAATTTGGCAAAGTTTATCTCTGTGACAATGAGCCATGTGAGATAGTTGGCAAAGGCGACATAATGTTACATCTAAAGAATGGAAATAAGTGACTTTTAAGTGATGTAAGACATGTTCCTAAGCTAAAGAGAAACCTGATTTCCATGGGACAACTTGATGCTCAAGGGTGCATCATCATCTTCTCTTCTAATATTTGGAAAGTGACCAAAGGAGCCTTAGTTGTTAAAAAAGGCAGCAAATCAGGATCACTTTATGTGATAGAGTGTCACGCTGAAGTGGGAGCTGTGATGGCCGTAGTGGACAACGAGACGAAACTTTGGCATAAGGAGCTTGGCCATATGAGTAAGAAGGGAATGAAAATTTTGCTCCAAAGAGGTCAACTTTCAAGTTTACAATTAGCAGATTTAGAGCTATGTGAGCATTCCCTTTAAGGGAAACAAAGACGAGCCAACTTCTCCAAAATTGGACACGACAAGAAGTCAAGACCCTTGGAACTCGTACATTCAGATGTGTTCAGCCCCACTAAGGTAACCTCCATTGGAGGAGCAAACTATTTTGTAACTTTTTTAGATGATTGTACCCATAAAGTTTGGGTCTATATGCTCAATAGAAAATTAGAAGTGTTTACAAAATTTAAAAATTTTAAGGCTGTTGTTGAAAATCAAATTAGGAGCAAAATTAGATGTCTAAAAATTGACAATGGGGGGAGTTTTGCTCTTTGGATTTTGATACTTATTGTGTAAATAATGGCATCCAATGCATTAAGGTTGTACTATTTACACCTCAAGAAAATGGTGCAGCCAAAAGGTTGAATCGTACGATTCTAGAGAGGGCACGTAGTGTGCTCTCTAATGCTAGTTTGAGTAAAGAGTTTTGGGCTAAGGAAGTTAACACAACAGTCTATTTGATCAACAAAAGTTTATCTACTAAGATGAATTTTGACATTTCAGAAGAAGAGTGGTTTGAAAGGAAGATCTCCTACAATCACCTTCAAATCTTTGGCTGCGAGGCGTTCACTCACATTCCTAAGGAGAAGCGAACAAAATTGGATTTCAAATCCAAACGATGTATCTTTGTCAATTATGGGGAAGAGTAATATGGATTCAGGTTGTGGGATCCTATTGTAAAGCAAATCATTTGCATTCGTGATGTGGTCTTCAACAAAAAAGTGTTCCCAGCCTTGCAAGCACAAAATCACAAGCAAAGGAGTATATATCAGTTGATGATTTTAGGAGTGATACGTAGTTTTCACATCCAAATGTGGCATCACACATAATTGGAAATTCAAATCTAGCATTGGCACAAGGTAACGAAATTACTCTGGCACCACTTAATTTTGGTTCTCATTCTGGAAATGTTGAAATTAGCCAGTATTCTGGCTCCTATCTGCTATCTAATTCACAATCACCACATTCAGTGGGAGTAATTCCCACACGGGCTGAGGATCAAAGGTCAAACAATTTGCAAGTGACTTGTAATGCTTTTGACCCAATCACACCACAAGACACTTTAAAACAGCCATCCGCTATGACTAATATGTCCTCCCATAATGATTTGCAGCCTTTGCAATCTCCATTAAACTTAATGACCCCTCCATCTTTGGTGCATACGTCTCTTTTGCAAGGTCAAAATCCATTGACTCCTACGCAGCTTCCTAACAATTCAAGGCAAATTTCACTGGAGCCTTTGAACACCTCTATTGCCACGTAGCCTTTACATATCCAGTCTCTTTCAATTGAAAGTTCAACACAGCCTATGAATTCTCTTTTGCAAACTGCGATCCCACAGTCATTATTAAATGACACACATGATGTGCAAAAAAGAAGTCGCTCATACCTCTCTCCATCGCACCATGTCTGGCATCCTACGCAGCTAAAAAATTGTGACTCTAGAAGCATACAAAATGCAGTAGGAAATGATTCCATGCAGGATCAAGAGGCAGAGCATTGATCTTCACAGTCCATGCCAATAGTAAGGGATTCACAGGAAATATAGAGGGGCAAAATTGATTCACAGGACAAACAGATAAGTGATTATAATCAACAACAGAATGTTGGAATTGAACAACACATTGCACTTGAACATGGTAGTCTACAACAACAAATTCCTCCATTAAGGAGGTCTACCAGGGAGAGGAAACCTCCATCCAAGTTGGATGATTATTAGTTGCTCATATCTGATCAATCAGAGCCAACTACATTCTGAGAGGCCTACAATGCTAAGGACAGTGAAAACTGGATGGCTGCAATGAAAGAGGAAATGGAGTCCCTCATGACTAATCACACTTGGGACTTGGTAAATGTTCCACCTGATTGCAAAGCATTGAAGAATCAGTGGGTCTATAGATTGGAAGAGGAAGGAGGCACAAAATGCTATAGGGCCAAACTTGTAGTGAAAGGGTATGATCAACAAAAAGGAGTAAACTTCAATGAGATTTTTTCACCGGTCATAAAGATGACCACAATTCAAACCATCTTGGGCTTGGCAGTAGTTTATGACCTTGAGCTTGAGCAACTCAATGTCAAAACCACATTTCTCCACAGTGACATAGAAGAAGAATTGTATATGCTTCAGCCTGAAGGTTTTGTCAAACAAGGGCATGAGAATCTATATTGTAGATTAAGGAGGAGTTTGTATGGGCTAAAACAAGCCCCAAGGTAGTGGTATATCAAGTTTGATAATTTCATGATGGAAAATCAGTTTATACATTATGATTCTGATCCATGTTTATACTACAAGGTGTTGGCAAATGGTGAATTTGTTTTAATGCTGCTCTATGTTGATGACATGCTCATAACCGGCAACAACATGAGAGTTATTGGTGATTTGAAGCAACTCTTGGGTAAAAAATTTGCAATGAAGGACCTCGGGGCAACAAAGAAGATTCTTGGCATGACCATCATCTGGGATAGAAAGAAGAAAGAAATCAGATTATCTCAGCAAAAGTATATTGAAAAAGTTTTGGACATATTCAATATAAGAGGTGCTAAGCTAGTTAGCACTCCACTTGCTGATCATTTTCGCTTGTCTTCCGCATTGTGTCCCAAACACAAGAAGACCAAGACTACATGAAACACATTCCATATTCTTCAGCCATGGGAAGTCTTATGTATGCAATGGGTGTAGCCGTCTTGATATTTCCCATGCAGTGGGAGTTGTGAGCTGGTTCATGAGTAATCTTGGTAAAAGTCATTGGGAAGCTGTGAAGTGGATATTAAGGTATCTAAAAGGCACTTCTGATTATTCCTTATGCTTTGGTAGGAAAGTTGCACAACTACAAGGCTTCGTTGACTTTGATATGGCAGGTGACTTGGATAAAGAAGGTCTACATCAGGCTATGTTTTCACTTTTGTCGGGGCAGCTATCAGCTGGGTCTTAAGGTTGCAACAAGTAGTTGCTCTTTCCACTACTGAGGTTGAGTACATTGCCCTCACCAAAGTTACAAAAGAAATGGTTTGGTTGCAACATTTGTTAACTGAGTTGGGATCTAAACATCAAGTTTTCACACTTTTTTGTGACAGCAACAACGCTATCCATTTGGCCAAGAATGCAGCGTTTCATAACAGAACCAAACACATTGAGCTGAGGTATCACTTCATTTGTAGCATGATTGAAGAAGGGAAGTTGCAAGTTGAAAAGATGGACAAAAAGATCAATCCAACTAATGCTTTGACCAAGGTTGTACCTAGAGAGAAGTTTGAATTCTGTTGGGCTTCTCTTGGCATTGTCAAGATGTGACATTGAGACTGGAGTAGGGGAAGTGAACAACAATCATTGGACTTCAAGTGGGAGATTGTTGGATTATGAAGTCCAAAAGTCATATTGATTCTCCCGCCAAAACACTTGCCTCTTGGTCTTCCTTATCCAATATGGATATTGCTTTATTAAAGAGATGTATTGCTGATGTTAAGCATTGCATTGTAACTTCATACAGAGATAATAAAAATATTCCCCTGCTCCTGTGGATGTAGCCAATTTATGGTGAACCACATAAATCAATTGTCTCGTGTGTCTGATTATTGTTTTTTGTTCTATTGCTCTTTTTGCTTTCACTGTTCCATTGTTTTAACATATTCAAATGAAAATGTTGTTTGTATAAAGCATAGAGGTATTTCATGTATGTCATTGATCACTAATCTCTTAGTCCCATGTGTGAGTCTAGCCAAAATAACATCAACTAAGATTGTGAAGGTCATTAAATATTTATACATATTAGTTATTTGATTATATAGTAGTTTTATATACAAAATTTATTAGAAAAGAGTTTTGGATTGTTCCAATGCAATATGGTAATTTTCTACACAAATTCAAATTCAAATGTTGTTTGTATAAAGCATATAGGTATTTCATGTATGTCATTGAACACTAATCTCTTAGTCCCATGTGTGGGTCTAGCCAAAATAACATCAACTAAGATTGTGAAGGTCACCAAAGTTTACTAGATTAGATGGAATGATAAGTAAAAATAATCTTAACAAATCCATTTCATCCACAAATTGGTTAGGTTTATGTTTAATGTATAGTTCACATATTCATCTATTTCTTCTTGCCCTATTGGTCCATGGTCTACATGTTATGTATGCTATTTTTTCTAATTTATTTCGAACATAGAATAATCAACACCATATTGTAATTGTAATGTTTTTCTTAATTATATTTATTTATTTATTTATTTTTTTTAAATGCGCCTGGTAAACTTTTTAACGTGACCGGCAACGCTGGTGCGACACACCCTCCGGCTCCACGCGAATGCTTTTTCCCGGAGCAATGAACCGGTGAGGCCACAACTGGGGGACCTCATCCCCTAGGAAGAACACTTCAAACCCGCGAGCTCATTGGCCCAGCGAAGGGGTAAAGCCTTGCGAGCTTGTTGGGCCAGCGGGGGTTTGAACTCTGGTGGCTGCCACTACATCCTGAGCGACTTAACCACCGAACCATGCCATCATCGGCTCTTAATTATATTTATTTAATACATAATATCTATATAATTATATGTATTGTTGTATAGTATATTTTATACAATATAAATTATTTAATATATTTTAAAAAAATAATATTTTATTATAAAATTATATGTATATTAAATATTTATTTATAATTTAATTATTATTTATTTTAAATATAATATATAGTATCTAATATAATGCCAATATCTTTAGATGCTAGAATTATATATTTAGATGGAGGCAAATAGGTTTTAGGCACTTAAATTCACCAATACAAAGATCCACAACACAAAAGGGAACCAAGATAGAGAATAAATCATCGAATAGTCTATCAACATAATACAATCACATATGTAATAAAAAAATACCAAATTGAATCACTAGAGATAATTTTATAACAAAATTCCAGCAAATCATAAATTTAGTTATGGACGACAAAGCTTGGGGAGTTGTTTAAATTTCTTTATTTATTTGTTTGTTTGGATTGTTGTTTTCATTACAAAAATAATAAAATAAAATAAAATTTTAAAATGTAATAACATTAATTTAAGAGAAAACAAAAAGAATTAAATAACATAAATGGTTTATAATTGTATAAATAATAATATGTAATAAATTAATATATGAATTTTTATGGTAAAATTTACTTGGAATAATATATAATTGTAGAGGATAAAAGTGTATACTTTTTAATTTTTTTTATGGTATTTCATAAAGATGTTGTAAATGTATGGTCTTAGCACTCAGTTTGTTTCTTTTGGTGTCATTACTCTTACATGTTTAATAGATTATGACATAATCCATTTCTTAAGTTCTATATCTTGTTAAACTAGGTTGAACAGAAATGGATCTATGCATTTGATGGTAGAAGAAACTAATGCATTATATAGAAAGACTAGGGAGTCTAGAGAAGTTGGTGCAGGAGATGGATTCGTAGACATAGTTAGCATGTAAAATCTACCTTGTATGTCTTGATAATAACTAATCTCAAAAAAGGCACATTTTTGATAAGTATGGGTACTTATATTTTTAATTATTATATACATTATTAAAATAATATATAATATATAACAATAAATATCATTATAATATAAATTTTAATATATAAAACAAACAAACAAATATATATATATAAACTTCTAATATACAATATATTTGTAGAGAGTGAAAATAGAGAAAGATAAAAAGAGATATTACTTTGCATCATTTGGTATACCACTCAATTCGGTCTTTAGGGAAAAATAGGAAATGTCCCAACCCATAAGAAAAGGCAATTCTTAATATCTAGGGATACAACTAAGTGCGACTACCAATGAATTAACTAGGATTTTTGATACACCCAAAAGCAACAAATGGGCTAAGGGAAAAGAACCAACACATCACTCATGTCAACACACCTAGAAGAATAACAAGAGTAGAATATTGTAATTTTATAGGTTGATTGGATGAAATTTCTTGTTACTAGGTGTTGTCATTTGTTATTATTTATACGTTATAAATAGAATTATATAACTAATGGTTTAATTTACTTTCTTATGTTTGAAAACAATATTTTGATTTTCCTATAAGTGATGAAGAAAATAATATGGACATAAGAGAGAAACATGAGAAGAACATAGGGAGAGAGAGATCTCATAGAGATGAAGTGTGTGAGAGAGAAGGGGGGAGGGAGATAGAGATAGAGAAATAGAAAAGGAGAGATGTAGAGAGACAAAGAGATTCCTATTAAATTATTAGAGGGGCTTCCACCTATTATTAGATCAAAACCTCCAATTGAATTAATCATTTCATCAAGTCTTTCTTTTGTCAAATTTTGCACATCTTCCACCTTAATCAATTTACCCTTAAGATGTTATGCGAGAGAGTTCAATAGGCCAAATTTTGAGTTGTGGAAATTGAAGGTTGAAGATCTTTTAGTGGAGAGAGATCCATGGATCATAATAATTGTTGCACCCAATATTCTACTATCAATAATGGATCAAGATGAATGGGACAAGTTGGATAGAAGAGATAGATCTAATATTAGGTTGTCTTTGTAATTCAGTCTTGATGAATGTTTTAGTTAAAAACATTGCTAAGAGTTTATGTGATAAAATTATTGCATTATATCAAACTAAGTGTCTTGAAAATAAGCTATTTTTAAAAAATAAATTTGTATTCTTTAAAGATGCATGAAGGATACTTTGTAACCAAACATTTAAATTCTTTTCATGTAGTAGTGATTCAATTGGCTTCCATAGATGTAAAACTGGAAGAAGAGGGAAAATGTATCACTTTGATTTGTTCATTATAGGATATCATCTTCTTGGTTTGAAGCCTATTTATCTAAAGGGATCAATATCCTTCCTTTGTTCTCTAGAATTAGAGGTGCAGAAGTTGCTTTGCATTGTTTTGGTATACCACTCGATTATGTTGTATTTACAAAAATTGTAAACAAAACAAGCTTATCCTCAAAAGTTGGGTGGAAAAACACATCAAAAAGGTAAATTGATTGAGGTAGAAGATGTGCATAATTTTACAAAAGAAATGCTTGATGAGATGATTAATCAATTGGAGGTTTTGATATGACAATAGGTGGAAGCCTCTATAATAATCTGATAGGCAACAACAGGAACACAAGGGATGGGCTAGAAGGGAAGCATTCCTCTATCTTCTATGAATTTCCACAAATTATTAATTATGTAAGGCATGCAATGCATTCAAGTGTAACTTGATAGAATAATGTAACCTTCATTTTTTACTAGTCTAGACTTCAATCAATTATAAATTCCTTATTTTTCATAGCCAAATTCTTTCCTAAATTGAAGATGCTACCAAAAACAAGTATTTAAATATGGACATTATTATTATTTTGATTCTATGTAGAAAAATTATTTGCACAATCAACATGGGACTAATTACACATATGGCTATTGCCAATTGTAGACTCGAATGGTATTCTGGTAACACATTCATTATTTTGCACTTGTTTGCACTTAAATTGATTAGTAATTTCTTGTTTTTTCATAGTCATGTCCCCAAAATTGAAGAGGTTAGGAAAAAAGTATTAAAAATTATGGGCTTTATTTTGATTATATGGAGAAATACTATGGCTATTAGTTTGATTACTCATGCTAACCATAGTTTCCTTTGGCAAGGATTGAATGAAAGCCTAGAGGGTGTGGAGAAAATCAAATTTCATAAAAGAAAGCACTTATATTTAGAAAAGGTTTACTATAAAACCCATCAAAAACCATTTCATAAAATAAAGCTCAAAGAAAGTATGTCTTCCAAAGGTTTGTCTGTAGAAAATAAAGATCTAAATTTTTGTTTACCACACCATGTTAAAGGATTCATTGGATTTGGAGTTCTATATCACCTTATGGGTCAGTAGTGGAAGCTTAAAGAGTTTGACCAAGGTACACCATACTTTTACTTTGAATATGTGTATAGTATGCCAAAGGGTGCATGGGCAAACCATATCCTTATTTATGTATGATGTTGAACTAAAATTTGTGGATCGAAAGTACTTTTCAATTTCAAGGAAAAACATGGTTATATGCATAACCTTCCTATGAATAATTATTTTCAGATTTAACCTTTACCACCCAAGACAATTGAAGAGACATTTCCTAAAACACAAAATCATTAGCCATCATGGGATTGCAAAACTAAGCTTAATTGCATAAACATAGTGGCAAAAAGTGTTCCATTGTGTGGTAGACTTGGGGCTATAGTACTTTAAAGATCATGCTATGGTACTTTTATAATGTAAAAAAGTGGATCTTGGTATGGGTTGGTCCAAATCATCTAGCTCCACTATAGCCTCATGAAATGGTAGATAGAGGAATACAGAAGAGAGATAGAACAACACACATCCTTATGTGGTTTTAGTGTTATTCACAACCAAGTTTATTTACCACCATGTATACATGTTTATTCTAATCCATAACAGAGAAATATAAGAGACATAGCTATATAGAGAGTGATATTGATAGAGAGGGCAAAGATAGAGATAAGAGATATATAGGGAAAGAGAGACTAACTTTTGATAAACCATTTCATACCAAGAATGCAAAGAATGAAAGACAATAAAAATGATGGGTGCTGCTAGATTCATTCCTTTCTTATGTTTATCAATCGACAACCTAAAGCTCGAAAGAAAGAGAGGGGAAATAGAGAGAGAGAGAGAGAGAGGAATCTAGAGAAGGGGGAGAGTGAGGAATCTAGATAAGAGGGTATATATATATATATATATTTGTTTCTCATTTATAACCAATACATTGTGCATGGTAGCCCACTCCTTTCATCGCCTATTCACTTAGTCTAAAATATGACAATATAAATTGAAATGTCTCATGAATGTATCTAAGAATGAAGGGAAGTACAATATTGAGTAAAAATATTTTTTAAGAGAGTTGTGTAAATTTATGGGAGCCCATTATGTTTAATCTCGCTTTGGAAAAAGATTTTGTAAAAGGAACATGACATAGAATGCACACCATTTTTGAGGTCTCAAGATCATTTCCCATATCATCTGCAAATTCAAATAAATCAAAACATTTTTCCCTTGAAATTTAAGTTTTTTAAACAATTAGGAATTCTCAATCTAACATTATAGCATGTGTAAATTTTATTTTTGATCCATTTGACCTCCAAATTATTCAAAGGTGTTAAATTATAAAACTAATGAAGGTCACTAAGTTTGATCGATCTCTATATCGTGTGATGTCCCCATTAGAGGATGCATGATGGTAGGCTAGATAACAAATGAACATGATGTAGGTGGTGGCATTTCTTATATTTGCAAGACAATGCCTATTAAACATAGGTGATGACTAATGGAATGCATGTGAACCTAGGTGCAGTGCATTAACATGAATCTAGAAAGGGGATGCATGCAAATTTAGACTACATACCAAATATATGAAAGCTCACACATTTGAAGTAGCTACTAAGCAAAACACAGGGATCTTGAAATCCATCAAGATTATGCAAATCAATTCATGATGTAGACACTTAAAATTGACCCATTTCATTATCTATGCATTAAACTCATACTGCATCACATACGTCACTTCTATCTGACATACTCATCATTAATAAAATTATTTTCTTCTTAATTAATTAATTAAATTTTATTTATTTAATTAATCTGCATTATTCTTATTTCTTTCTTTCTATGGTTAAATAATTTTTAATTATTTAATCATTACGTTATTCCTTTATTAATTAAATAAATTATTTTTATTTAATTATCTTTATTTCTTCTATTTTCTCATCTATGATTAAATAATTTTAATTATTTAATCATTTTCATTTTCTCTTCATCAATAAATAAATATAAATAAATATTTTTATTTATTTCCCAACATGCACATAAATTAAATAAAATTTTAATTTATTTAATTTATATTTCATCCTCTATTATCTCTACCATTTTCTTCTAAAATCTGCAAGTGGGCCCTTTTGTCCATAAAATAGCAAAAATAAAAAATGTGGGAATATTTAATAAATTAGAAAAAATCAAATATCCTCATCACCTAACTCTCAAAATAAAAACAGCATTCTATCTTTGAGAAGGAATCTTATCTTTATCAACAACCCACCTAATCTTTCTAATTAAAATGCCTTTTTATGGACACTTGGCATGTGCACGTTCATCCTCTTCTCTCATTCATCCTCATCCATTGATTCTTCCTTTCTTTCTCCACCGTTGATCATATTTCCTCCAAGTCTATAAATACCCCCTTCTCTCATTTTCATCATCCTCAATTCTCATAGCGTCGATATTATCTTCATTTGCATAGCACTTGAGCATCCATGGCTACCTTTTATGGTATAGTTGCATACTTTGAGGATCAATCCACAATTAAACCAAGAAATCAAATAAACTAGGTGATATCATTCCTTTTCTGCTTTATTTTGTTTGCATCTAGTTTTAGATTTCTTAAAGGTATTGTAGGTTTTTATTTTTTTAGCTTGATCTTAACAATGAAATTTTCCTACGTACACATTCTGGCACGCCTGGTAGGACTCACTTTGTTTGATTGTTTTTGTAGATTTTTGGTATAAAAATTTATGTTTTCTCTAATCCTCGTTGTCAAGTTTTGAAGGGAATCTATTGCAGGTGACCTCCAGGGCAAAAACCAACATCGCCATCATGTTTAGGAGGCCAATTCCATGCTTTTTGATAGTAAATTTTCCAGGGTTTGCTCAAGGGAATTTTTTTAATAAATTTTTGAATTTTTTTTAGCATGACAGCCTATACGGTATGGATCCATACCGTATGGATAGCTGTACCTCTCTGCATAATAGGTTGAATGTTCTTTATCTACAGGTTGGGTTTCAAAGTTGTGAACTTCTGTTACACCAAAAAAAATGGTTGCTATGAAATCAAGCCTAAAAACCTAGTCGACTCCTTGGATTCTTGTCGACCCTTGTCTTTTAAGTCTCCTAGGATTTCTATAGAACCATTGTCACTACCTACTCATGCACTATGTCGATGCCACTTCTAATTCTCTGTCACCATTTCTAATTCTCTATCGTCACCATCGCTAAAATCATTTGTGAAGTGCAAAGTTTGTTGAACTGACATGAACGTCCCCTGTAATATATATTATAGTTTAGAAGGTTGACAATGAATAAGACAAAAAAAAGCCCTAGGCTTGGCGTCTAAAACATTTAAAAAAAACAACCGACTAACATAGAGCATGTGAGAGTCGCCAACCAAGTCAAATTAGACACACAAAACAGCTAGACAATCTGTCACACTCAAATACGCATTGCTAACTCTTATTGACTAAGAAATATATTTTTGACAAGAAAAATGCGTGTCTAAACCAAGGCGGAGTAAGGAATCCACCACCTAAAAAATAGCGCTAAATTCAATGATCCAAAATAGAAACAAATCCGTTCTGTCCGCCAAGGCCGGCATCAACGAGGGAGAACCATGGTTTAATTTAAATACGACCACAGTTTAATTTAAATAGATGTAAAACGTTTTGAGTTTGAAACACGCGACAAACACCCACCTATATTTCTCAGTCGTAGTCTAGAATCTTAATTTTGATCACGACTAAGGATTTAAACCTACAGTGGGCTTTGAAGCCCCGATCTCACACCTGCTAGTCGAAACCTCAAAACTGCCGTTCAAAAACCTAGTCTACCGATTGAAATGCATTCAACTGCCTATCGAAGTTCTTGAAACTGCCGACCAAAATCCATGTCCTCTGTCATTGTTTGAAACCAAACCAAAACCACCTAACTCGAAGTCTTCAAACTGCCGACTCCCATCACTTAGCAGTTAGACAATTGACTTAGATTTTTAGGGTTTAATATTATTGTTAACATTATAGTCATGGCTTTAGGGTTTAATGCTTTTTGGAATCTTAATCTTCTTTTTAAAAGGAGGGGTGATATTTATCTCAAAGTGACAATGTAAAGCTACAAACATGAACTTTCCCATATACAGGCACGTGTGATGAAAAAGGAAAAATAAAACTTTGCAAAAAATCATCCAAAGTCAAAAAGTCAACCTTGGGTCAAACTAGTCAACCCATCTTCTTCTAACATGCCGAAGGAGGCTTTTTTTTTTCTTTTTACCACAAGTTGGTCATATGAACTTGAAATCGTGCAAATGAATACTTGTTGGAAAGATAACTTCATAAACTTTGTAGCTGTACAACTTTCATAAGGTAATTTCACCATTTTAGCAAGTAATTTCATAGTCAAACATCATCTCTTTTCCAAACTTAAAATGCACATAACTGGATCAAAATTGATCCTTTTTCAACGAATTTTTTTTAAAGTACATAGAATTTCATGTACTTTCTATTTTTGCAACTTATTGTTCTATATCAGATCATTAATTATAGGTTTTTATCAGATCATATCTTTTGACCTAAATCCTCTTTGGTAGCTAACAACCTATCTATGCAACTTGTTAAAACACGCTTGTCAAAGAATGGAGAAAACAAACTACTAACATATCTTCTGTAGGTTCGAGTGGTCAAAGAATCTTTTCTATCACTAAATTAGGAATACTTCAATTTGGTATTTAGAACAAACTCTGCTTTATCCATACTTGCTTTTGCTTCTTTGTTTGCCTGCTGAGTTTGATTGTATCCTGATTTAACAATGAGAGTATCCTCTCTCATTGCCTATCCAATAAATCTGGGGTGTAAGAGAAATCATTGTTATCTCTAGAGGGTCTACCTTCCCATTTTGAGAAGGGGTATGACCCAAGCAGAAACAGGCTAAAGCCAAGCCCTTCCAAGCCGCTATATAAGTAATGCGTTTGTGCCAAAAGTCAAAAATGACAGGTGTTGTTCCTCTATACCGATGAATGTTTCCCATAAAACCCAGCAGAGCGTAACCTTTGTAGGCTGGGAAGCCTCCTTATCGGAATGAATCACTGCATGTATAGCCATCCAAACGAGAGCCCTTACTACAAGCTATGTTTAGAAGCCAAAAACCCTCTATCTATTAGCGCAAGAGGTCAGAAGATCGACCTCTAGAGCCGTCCCACACTTTTTTGGTTCTTACAAAGATAGCAAAGTACCTTAAGATCTATGTGTCTTGAGGACTTGGAACTTGGTGTGCCTGAGAAGTGAGTGCACTGTAAGGGGGAGCCTATGCCCCAAGTTCCTGGAGTTATTTTTCTTTGAATAGGCACGGCTGGAGAAATCCAAGTGGGAACCCAACAGGCATATAGTCCTGGCCAACCTAAGTTGTAAATGTTTGAGAATGGGTTGAGCATGAGTGCCTACCATCTTGCTTCTCTTGTCAAATTAATTTCTCAAAAAAAAAACTGCTAAAACACAACTTTTGCCACAGAAAATCGCTTTTGAACCATGTCGAGTCGCAATTGAACAATAGTGCGTCACCTTTGAACAAATTTGAATCACCTCTGGTTAATGACTTTTTATCCTGTCCTGTTGCAAAAAATCACCTATGAGCCATGTTGAATCATAGTTGAATAACAATGCGTCACCTTTGAACAAACTTGAATCACCTTTGATCAATGCTTTTTTATCCTGTCTTATCTCATAAAATCATCTTTGAACCCTGTCAACTCGCATTTGAAATAGAATCACATCACCTTTGAGCATCAGTAAATCACCTCTGGTCAATGCCTTTTTATCATATTATGTCACACAAAAAATCATTTTTGATCTATCATAAATTACATTTGAGCTATTGCATATTGCCTTTGAACATTAGTGAATCGCCTCTGGTCATTTGCAATCTATTATCTATTTCATTGTCTTTTCCATCAATCTAATCATCAAATCTAAATATTTGCAATCAATCCATTAGCTTGGTCAGTTGTTTTTTAGCAATCTCATCATCCAAAATCATCATTTAAATCCATTGGTTTTAGTCATCATTTCTAGGTTTTTCAGTCTTTAAATCATCTTATCAATCTATCAATCAATCAACTAATCAAACCCAATCTCTAATCTAACTAAAACCAATATCAATCAATCAAACATCTTTCAATCAAATCATCTCTATCCAATGCCAGTGACCAGAAATCAATACAAGAAAGCCATGGAATCCAATCTTAGAGAATTTGAGTCCACTCCTCTTAAAGACGCCACTCAATTTACAATAGGAATGGACCCTCATATGTTTCTACCTAAAGGTTATACCGTTGGGCCATCTTCATCATCAACCCCCTTGCAACATCATTTTGAACCCTTATACACTGAGTTGAGGCCACAATCTCCATCTAACCACAGTGATTCATCATATGAGGATCTTCAAGATCCCAAAGCCTTACGACATGCCAACAAAATCATAAAGGCCAATCGAGAACACATTCTACTGCAATTAATCTAAGAGGGAGTCAAATTACCTAGTGACTTTGATGTATCAACAATCTGCAAAGAGGAACCTCCTAGTGCTACTGCTGAAAACCCTGTGGCTGTTGTTACTATGTCCACCAAATCCACCATACCTTCAGCACCATCTATGTCTAACCAAAACACTCATGTATCCCAAACATCTACTGCATCCATGAGACCAAATCAACCTAATATCACTACATCTATAGAGCCTTTACTCACATCATCTTATGCGCTCAATCCGGGGCTGTTTAATCTGAATGTACCTCCTTTTCATGTGTCGACTGCCATTCCCACTGCCTCCATGAATGCCATTCCCACACAAGTTACCCAAACATCATCACATTCCAATTCTATTGTGTCACATGTTAGACCATCATCCACTCAACCAATTCAAACATCCCATGTCGCATCCAATTCTATCGTAATTCTCATTGATCAACCTATAGCATCAAATACTCATTCCAACACATCATACGTTGATCAACTTCTTTCTCTTGGATCACAACCCTCTAATGTCCAAATGTCTCCCAACCTCCATTAATTTCTACTTAAACCATGTCCTATGTCATCCCTCCATATGGCTTGCATGTGACACAGACACATACTATTAATCCATCACCCGAATCATATGTACCTCTGCCACCCAGTACCTAACATCTGAACACTTTCAACCCAGGTCAGCACACTATTACCCAAGTTCAAGGAACATCCATTCCGTAATATGATCTGTCACAACATCAGTCTTCTAATCAACAATTGATATGTCCAGTCCCACCACCTAATCATAAAAAAATCATACAATAGCAACAAGGACCCTCATCTGATATGCAGAAAGAAGTCGATCAATTAAAACAACAAATTGTAGACATGAACATGGGTCAAAATAAGAAATCATTCTCTTTCAAGGATGTGTGTCCTTATCCCTTCGACAAATCACTACTAATGATAACCTTCCTCCCGCATTTTGAAGTTCCACAATTTGATAAATACAAAAGGAGGGGGGACCCTAACGATCATCTCTGAACATTCTATGTTGCTTGCCTTGATGTCGCTTACGATGACACATATCTTTTGCAACTTTTCCCTCGTAGCCTTGGGGGACAAGCAATGGAATGGCTCTCTCATCTACCTTCCGGCATCAAGACCTTCAAAGAATTAGCCGACAAATTTGTATACCATTTCACTTTCAATATAGAAAACGAGGTCACCATGAATGACTTAGTCAATAATAAACAAAGAAATGGAGAAACTTTTTCATCATTCATCCAACGATGGAGGAACATGGCAAGTAAACTCTTGTGGCATATGCTAGAAAAATAATAAGTCAATATCTTCGTACAGAACCTCCATCTGGAGTTGGCCTTCCAATTACAAATGCATAGTGCTATTTCATTTGACGAAGTCATCTCTAAAGGAAGCAACATAGAAAAAGCTCTCATTTCAAAAGGCCTCATTAAAATATTGAAGGACAACAAAGACAATCCACAAACTTTGAACGACAAATCAAAATTTTGGAACAAGAATAAAAATGTTGTAAATGATGGTGTGGTCGACGCTAAGAATGTGCAAACTGTAACAAGCATCGGTTTAAGTTCAAACAACACCTAGTGCCACACCTTTCCTACCCCATGATCAAATAAATACAAAACCAATACCAAGATGTAAATTCACCCCATTGGGAGAACCAATTGAGGTCATTCTTAGAAAACTAGTGCAATCGGGAACTAGTACATTACCTGAAGTTAGACCAAATGATGAACTGCAATTTAAACCTCCTTGGTACAAGGATGACAAATATTGTGAGTACCATAGGGTCAAAGGGCATAACAATGCTAGTTGTATGAAATTGAAACACACAATTCAAAACCTCATTGATCAGGGGCTTATTAGGGTCACATCAACGCAAACAATGAATAATTATGACCTTGATGCCTATAAAAATCCCCTCCCTTCGCATGATAAAGCAAGTGCTTCCAACATGAGAAAGAATGTCAGCTACACCTATGAGTCTACTGTTGGTCGTATTGAACAATCATGAATCTCCACCATCACCATTCGAGGGGAAGCCCTTGACTGCGCTGTCACTACCCATCAAACTTGTGTCACTATTCAAGGAGTGCCACCACTGGCTACTCGTGGAGTCCCACCTTCGGTCATTTGACCAAATTCTAAGTACAATGTTCTTGAACGCCTTGGTAAAACTCCCACTCACATATCCATACTTGAGTTACTGCAAAGATCTCCCGCACACAGAGCCATTCTAGATAAAGCCTTAAAGGAATCATCCATACCAAATGATATTGATACCACACATTTCCAAGCTATGATGGCAAGCAACTCATACCCCCATCATTTAACTTTTTCTGATCAAGATCTCGTATCCCTCGAGCCATCTCACCATGATGCACTTCACATAGAGGTTTTCATTGACTGACGCTGTGTTAAGCGGATACTAGTGGATGGTGGATCTGGTCTTAATATTTGTTCTTTAAAATTAATAAAGCAATTAGGCTACTCTTAGGATTAAATTGATACAAACAAAAGGATAACCATCAAGGATTGTGATGATGAAGAGTGGAATTCAAAAGGTATTATCACTCTACCTATAAGGGTTGGCCCTATTACCACTGACACAAAATGCCAAGTCCTAGATGCTGATCTGCCCTATAATATTATCCTTGGCCATCCATGGATCCATTCCTTAAAAGTAGTTCCATCCATATATCACCAATGCCTAAAGTTTCCATATGATGGTGTAGAAATCACCATTCATGTAGATCCCAAGCCCTTTGAATATTGTTGTGCATTTCAAGCCACTTATCAAAACCCCAACCGTGTTCCTATCAATGTTGAAGCCTATCTGTCTACTTCATATGTTGACCCAGATGATCTCAATAAGCCCTCCACTAGTAAGTCCACCCCTAACATCCAAATCAAATATGAAGAAAAAGGACTTGGTGAATTTGCCTAAAAGAATCTTGTTTTGTGGGTGCCATGCCCTTATCACCCAAATCATATGGTAAACTAGCTGTTTCAAAAGGTTCTGCCTCCAAAGCAATTGTCACCATGCCTCCAATAGTGTTTGTGCAATTAGGGTTACTTGATGATGAGGATGTCTCTGATGATATTTCTTCCTGGATCTTTTATGATGAAAATGATCAAGTATCCTTAGAAGTGGAACAATATAATAATGGGTTCATAATCATCAAAAATATGGGCTACAAAGGAAAAGGTGGACTGGGTCTACAGGAACAAGGCCCCTTAGAGCCAATCATTGTGTCAAAGAAGTATAATCGATAGGGTCTAGGGTACCAAAAGGAGGGTCCGCCTTCCTCAGACATCCAGTTTATCCTTGATGAAGTCACTAAGGCCTTGCCTACAGAAAAGGCCCCTAATCTAGATACCATCAAAGACTCTGCCTTTCATATCACTAAGCTTTTCCAAGAAATCTCTATTTTCATGATATTCTCTACCTCCCATGACCTTCCACTTATCTACCCCAACCTAATTGACTAGGAACAACAGGGGGCACCTACCCTTGATACAATTCAAAATGATGAGGCCATTGCTAAATTCATGGGAATAAGGAAATGCCTCTTGGAGACCATAAGGTAGGATTTGCAATTGATTTTCCATTGTTGGCATACTTTGGTGGAAGTGTCGGATCTTCTAGTCACAAAAGTGAAATCAATAAAATAAAAAATGAAAGGTCATTAGGTGAAAACCACAAGGCACCTCTTGACCAAGAAAAAATAAAAATAAATGATGTATCTAAGGGTGAAAACCTCTCTGAGGCACCCGAGGATGGAGGATTTGACCTTCTTGTAACTTTTGCATATCAAGAAAGATCACCCTTGTTGATTGAGAAATCCCAGGAAATCAACTTGGGCATCGAACAAGCTCCTAAAGTCACATTCATAGCAGCCTCTTTATCAGATACAGAAAAAGTCAGCTTTACTGAATTCTTCATAAAAAGAGCTATCAACTTTGCATGGACCTACGTAGATATGTTGAGTTTAGACCCCTCCTTAGTAGTGCATCATTTGGCTAGCTCTCCAAATGCCAAACCAGTTCAACAAAAGCTAAGGAAAATGCATCCACATATAGCATTGTTAGTCAAAGCAGAGATCCAAAAACTTCTGGATGCAAAGTTTATTAAATCCATTGATTATCCTAAGTGGGTACGTAATCTAGTGCCTATTACCAAACCTGATGGTAGAATTCATTGTTGTAATGAATTCAGAGATCTTAACAGAGCATGTCCTAAGGATGAATTCCCTTTACCAAGCATTGACACAATTGTAGACCTCACTATAGGACATGAGATGCTTTCATTAATGGATGGATTCTCTCGATACAATCAGATTAGAATCACAGAGGAGGACCAACATAAAACTTCATTCATCTATCCATGGTGAATATACTATTGGGTTGTCATGCCTTTTGGACTTAAAAACGTTGGAGCAACTTATCAAAGGGCTATGACTGTCATTTTTCATGATCTTTTCCACACAATAATGGAAGACTATGTCGATGACATCTTGGGCAAGTCCAAAACAAGAGAAGACCACCTCCAAGTCTTAGAACAAATATTCAACAGGCTTGAGAAGTACAAAGTCAGATTGAATCCAAAAAAGTGTGTCTTCAGTGTAACTTTTGGGAAGCTGCTAGGCTACATAGTCTCTAGAAGAGGTATTAAAGTGGATTTGGATAAAGTGAAAGAAATAGTCAACATGCCTCCTTCATTTAATTTGAAACAACTGTGAGGTCTCCAAGGTCGGTTACAGTCCATTCATCGGTTCATAGCTTAGATAACAGACAAATGCCACCCTTTCCAACACTTGCTCAGGAAGGGAGAAGCCTTCAAGTGGAATGACAAATGTCAATAGGCTTTTGATCAAATAAAAGAATATCTTTTAGCACCTCCTGTGCTTGTAACACCAGTTCAAGATCAACCTTTGCTTCTATATACTTCATCAACTATAGTTGCACTGGGTGCCCTCCTAGCTTAGCATGATGATACAGGAAAAGAGAAAGCCATTTATTATATCTGCAGGACTCTTGTAGGTTATGAGTGAAACTACACAATAGTGGAAAAATCATGCTTAGCAATGGTATTTGTTTCTCAAAAGCTGCGACACTACATGTTGAATAAGATAACAAAGCTCATCTCCAAGTTTGATCAATTGAAATATCTTCTTGCTAAAGCAGTTCTTACTGGTAGAGTAGCCAAATGGGTGATGATCCTTAGTGAATTTGATATTAAATATGTTGACCACAAAGCTATAAAAGGACAAGTCATCACGGATCAACTTGCTAAAGATCTAATGATTGACATTCATCCTTTTGATCCTGAGATACCTGATGAGGAACTTTTTAGTGTGTCTCCTTTTGAAACTTGGCAAATATACTTTGATGGCTCTTACACCCAACATGGGTCTAGAGCAAGTGTCCTATTCGTCACCTCTAGGGTGATTGTATTCCAAAATCCTACCACATCACCTTTCCTTATACAAATAACATAGCAGAATATGAGGCTCTGATCACTGGGTTGTGTATGGCTGTCCAATGGGACATCAGAGAGCTACAAATATTCAGAGACTCATAGTTGGTAATTAAACAAGTTCAAGAAGAGTACCAAACAAAGGATGGAAAGATTGTTCCATATAAACTAGTGGTTGACGACTTTAAGAAATATTTCTCTCAAATCATATTTGAACAAATTGCAAGAATCAATAATAAAGTAGTCGACGCCATGGCAACCATTGGTTCTCTTCTGGACATGCCTGCTAACGCACAACAATGTGAATTTTTGGTGGAATAACTTTTAATTCTAGCATTTGAAGTACATCAATCAAAACTCATTTGCGAGTTTTAGTGTCCCACGTCTCCTTGGTACGAAGATATTTATGAGTACCTTGTCAATGGCACTTTCCCTTTCTAATTTTCCAACTCCCAATGTAAATCCTTCATCTACCGAGCCTCTCGCTATATTATCATTGGCAAAACCCTCTACCCCAAGAGTCTCAATGGTATCTTACTTAGGTGTCTCGACTCAGAAGAGACCAATGTGGTTTACGAGAAATACACGAGGGTGTCTGTGGATGACATTCTACCGGCCCTAGTCTTGTCAAGAAACTTCTTATAGTTGGCTATTATTGGCCTACTATGGAGTGAGACACACATCAATTCTCAAAAAGATGCATGCAATGTCAGATACATGGAGATTTGATACATGCCCCAACGCATGAACTACAACCGCTTATAGCTCCTTGGCCATTTTCGCAATGGGGATTAGACCTCATAGGAAAAATTCATCCATCCTCTTCAAACGACCTTAAGTTCATAATTATTGCTACAAAGTATTTCACGAAATGGGTGGAGCAATCTTGATGATGTACATCATTGGGAAATAGATCTCCAAGTTCATATTGCATTATATCATTTGTCGATATGGTATCCCTCAGACCATTGTAACTGATAGCGTGTGTGCTTTCAAGAACTAGGAAGTCCATGAATTGTGTCAAAAGTTTCATATCTAGCATAGATTTTCTATGCCATATTATCCTCAGAGCAATGGCCAAGCTGAGGACTCCAATAAGACCATCATAAAAATCCTTAAGAAAAATGGTCAATGATGCTGGTTGTGATTGGCACCTTCAATTGAATCCCACCTTATGGGCTTAACGTACAAGTATCTGAACCCCCACTGGTACAACTCCATATGCCTTGGTCTACGACATTGATGCCATCCTTCCTATTGAGGTTGAAATCCCTTCATTGCGTGTATCACTTCAGCACATCATATCTGATGAAGAGTATAGAAAATATAGGTTGAATGAATTGGAAATACTAGATGAAAATCTAATCACGGTTCTCAACCATTTGCAAGTTTACCAAAATTGTCTCTGCCGAAGCTATAACAAGAAAATCAAAGAAAGAAGGTTCCATGTCGACGACCTTTTATTGAAAGAGAATATGAAGAATCAGCAGAGCAGGGAAAAATGAGGCAAATTCAAGCCCAATTGGCTCGGCCCCTTTGTGGTCACATCTGTCTATGGCTCTAGAGCCAATGCTTTGGCTACCCTTGATGGTGTCTCCCTAGATGAACCAATCAATAGTGTTCATCTTAAAAAATTCTATCCATGAGCTTTTGTAAATAGCATATTCCCAAAAATGTACAAAAAAATTAAAAAAAGTACAAAAAAGAGAAAAAAAATCAATCCAATAGTGAAAATCACTTCAATGCTGCTTTGGGTTAGCATCCGATGGTGAAAACTTGGCAAACAAGCGCCTTGGATAAGTACCATAGTGAAAACCTGGCAAACAAGCGCTATGGTAGAACCAACTCTCACCATCTACTTCACCATATATTTAATCCCCATTGCACCATGTCACTTCATCCACCCTTTGACAACCTCATCCATCCATGGCCAAGTTGTTCATCCCTTTTATCGTCCCAGTGCCTTGTATCATAGCTTGGAACTTGTTAATGTTGACATATCATTTGTGTATATCACCTAGCTTTAACTGAGTCATTCCTAGCCATCATATTCCATGAGAAAATTTCCATCTACCTATTTGCATTAAATTCTTCCCGTACTGGGGGCACTTCCTTACGCTTCGATGTTAGGTGGACATTTTAAGGCATCAGGTCAATCATGTTAAAAGTCCTAAAAAATCCATAAAAATTAGAAAACGTCCTTAAAAAAATCCATAAAAATTAGAAAACGTCGTTAAAAAAATCCATAAAAATTAGAAAAATTCTTGAAAAAATCCACAAAAATTAGAAAAAGTCCTGAAAAAATCTATAAAAATTAGAAAAAGTCTTGAAAAAAATCCATAAAAAATAGAAAACGTCTTGAAAAAATCTATAAAAATTAGAAAATGTCCTAAAAAAATCCATAAAAATTAGAAAACGTCCTGAAGAAAATCCATAAAAAATTATAAAAATGTCCTGAACAAATATACAAAAACATCAAATAGCCAACATGAAATCCAAACAATAAAATTAAATCATCAAATCACTTCATCACATGCATTCATATCAATTCGGTCCAATTCAATCATCACTATATCAAATCACATCAAACTGAGTCATCCCCCATCATCTTTTATCAAAATAAACAAGAACTACATATCATCCTTATCATTAAATGCCTTGATCTCATGGATACAGGGTATGTAGGCAGTTTGGTGTATGAAGGAAATACCCAGATTCAGGCACAAGATGATAAGCCTCCTCTCTTCTTCCATTTTTCTTCCGATCTTTCCCTTCTTTCATCACTTTCTTCTTCTATCACTCATCTCTCACATCATCAACAAACACCCAGAACTACATATTCATCATCTCTCATCATCATCATGTGGTGCTTTGATCCCATGGATATGGGTATGTAGGCAATCTAGAATATGAAGGAAGTATCCAGTACACAAGTACCAATGATTCATTCTTCCATCCCCCTATCATCTTCTCTTTCTTCCATCTTCTTCTCTTTGACTAAAGCAACAACAAATTGTGCATCTTTCGATAGCTCAAGCGCCTGTTCAAATCAGAGGTAAACAAAGTCATTTGTTCGCATGTCTTAAGCCAACATTTGCTATGTCAACCAATCATCTTAGACTTCAATCGGATATATATTTCCTTTTAACAAGGCGCTATCCAATCCATCTAAGAGTACCCTAAATTTGGCAAGAGAACATGATGGCTATATTTTCTCTTTATCTTTTTTCCCTTCTATTACGTAATCAAGATTTCCTTGATCTATCATATCTTGGTATGTTGAGATGAAGTTTAGATTGGGGTATGGTCATTTGCTTTCGTATGCTGTGTTTGTGGGATGATCTTATTCTCCTACTAAGGCCTAACGGTATCTTGTAAGTGTTGGGATTAGCATCTTGCATATCAATACCTTTTGCATCTGAGAAGCTAAACAGTCTCTTATGCATTAAGGCTATTCTATGATAGGATTGATTCCCATACATATAACCAACAATGTTCATTATGTTTAGTGGAAATAAGTTCAAACCGTTGCTTGCAGAGTCAAAGTCCATCTCGGAATGGTTAATATTCATATCTTGTATCTTGACAAGGTTGTATTAGCTTGTTGCGTATTGGATATATGATGCCTCGGTCTTCCATACCTTGGTGCATAATATCAATATGCTATATCAAAAATAAGGATTATAAACCTCAAACCTTTTATCCAACTATTGAAGCTGTTCTCATCATCATCATCATCTTCAATCTTCATCATTATCATCTTCCTCTTTGTCATCAATTCTTCCTTTTCCTGCAACACAAGTGTGTCAGACATATTAAAAGAATCATCATATACTAAGTTCATCATCATAAATCATTTATCCATAGCATCTAGCATCTATCATATAACCATTAATACATCCATAAAGCATGTCATCATTACAAGCATCCTGTAGTAATCATAAGCATCTAATCATCTCATCCCATAAAATATCTATAACATATGCATCTCATAACCACACCATGTGCATCTTAGAGCATAAAAACATAAAAAACACAAAAATAAATACATAAAACATGTGCATCCATAATCATAGACAACATCTCATCAAAATGTAGAATCATATGTTTATACATCATGGGTCAATATACAAGTATCTATATACAAGATAAATGTACAACATGGCTATCTAAGAGCCCTAAAAAATATGTATACAATAGGCTCATAGCCATCAAAATGATGCAATAAAATACATAGCAAGCTATCCCTGGTGTCTCGGAAGGGAGCTCCCTGATGAAGCCTCTCCCTGGTCTCCACCTGCTCCACTTGATCCCCCTGCACCTCTCGATTAAGGTGGTCCCATCATGGAGCCAACTGACCGTGATCCCCCTATCCTCTTGGAACTGGAAGCTCCCGACCTGCTCCTGTAGCTCAGCTGGCGCTGCTTTGCTGGCACTACACCATAATATAGTCCCTTGTAGTACTCGGCCTCTCTCTAGGCCGTGCCCAACTCTCCCTGTACTCGGGTGAGCTCTCATGCCAAATATAAACCTTTCTGGTCAGTCCCAAGAGTAGCTGTGGCTACATCCCTCTCTGCTATGGCCCTCTGTGCTCTCTACAACACTACATCTCTCTCTGTTGTAAGTCGTGCAACCGTGCCATCATCTGGCACATCCTGGATCTAAACCTGAGCTGCCTGGGCAATCTAAGCCTGCATAACCTAAATATTTCCCTGTAAAGTTTGAACCTGGGCCTACAACTGGGCAACCTGTCTTTAGTAAGCCTAAGCCTACCCCCAAGCTTGTCTCATCACTACAAATGCACGATGCCTATCCAACTCTGTCCTCCTCAGTCAGGATTGAACCCATATCCTCCTATCAATCTCCCCCTGTAACTGCTGTCTCAGCTACCTAACTGCAACATCTCCATCACCCCTTGCCTGTTGTGGAGGTGGTGACATCCTTACAAGTCATGGGACCTGACCATGACCTTGTCCCTATCCCAATGTTTCTCCTACTAGCCCCACTACTGCTATCACCTAAACTCGCGGTGCTCTCCTCTGTGCCCTAGCTCCTCCTTAGTGGGGCACATGGACTACTACCTCCCTAACCTCTCTTGGTGCATAGAGTCAAACTGGCCTAGTTGTAGCCTAACAAGCATCATAATATGGTAAGGTACCTGGATTTGCTAGCCCTTAATCCCAACCCCACATAACAGGCTGTAAGCCCTCAACCTCAGCTAGAGCAACCTCAACAACCACCTCTGGGCCCCAATCTGACACCTCCCTACGGGTGCGGCCAAATAATGCATCGCCAATTGGTAAGGGTTGTGGAACACCAAACTGACGAAGCACCCTCTCTGGTAAGTACCTCTTAATAATGTAAATCCTATGACCAAATAGATACTGTGCCTGTCGGGCATATGCTAACTCCTTTGCATCCTCCATCCAGGCCTCACAGCTCCTCTATAACAACTACCCTCTAAAACTGATCACACAGCTCTCACATGCATCGCATGGGGATCTCATGATCCTCCTCTTTGATGTCGGTTGTGCCAAATAGTCTCCAAAATGCATCAGGCCCCCGGTTTAGATCTTAATCCACTAGATCTCCATCAATCTAAATCTAGAGAATGCAGTATATGTCCTCTAAGGTCACAGTCACCTCTCCTATGGGAAGCAAGAATGAGCTGTACTCATTTTACCATCTCTTGACTAATGATGTCATCAATGCCGTATGAGCACAAATGGGCTCCACATATACAACATGCTCAAAGCCAATAATCTCGAGGAACAAAAGCTCGCCGGCATCCAACTACTGTTCCAGGACCTTCGTAAATCTGAGGGATGAGGCTCTCGCGATAATAGTGGAAGTAGTGCCTCCTGCAGGAAATAATTAAATGGTCATCAACAAGTTTATTCAACTAAAATTTGTCAAAAACCCTAAAATTTGACCTAATTCAACCATATACGACCTGTTTCACCATAGGCGACTTTGCCATTTTCCATAGGCAACCTAAAAAACCAAATGCGACATGTTGTTCAATTGCGACTTGACAAACCAAATGCAATGCACTATCGCTCATTTGCGACTAGCTTGACCAAACACGACACACTATTGCTCAAATGCGACTTGAGGCACCAAAGGTGCATGTGCACTAAAATCTACCCTAACATACAACCAAATGTGAATGCAAAAACCAAACGTGACCAACCCGTGTTCAATTGTGACTAGAAATGCCAAATGTGACGCAACAATGCTCAAATGTGCATGTAGAGCGATGATGTGCATTTGGTCACATGGGCGAATTAATGATGCCTTAGGCAAAATTAAACATGCAAATGGAAATATTTTTGGTACTTACTAGTGCACGCACTCCTGTCGGTCTCCCGAACATCCTCACCCTCTCGGCATGATGATGATGACGTAGAATCAACATCGTCGAAGCTCTAAATAGCACTCAAAAGCAAAAAGCAAACAACAAAAGCAAATGTAACAAATGAATTGAATTTGCACTATGAGATGATATTTATAGTCCCATAACCCTAGGGTTTTTTCTTCCTTTTCTGCACCTTTTCTTCTACTTTTTACCCTGTTCTAGATTTTTTCTTGTCACAAGTCAACCCAGTCTCCCTTGTCAACCTGGTCTACCTCTCAAGGGGGCATCATCCACTAGTTTCACTAGGGCAACACTTGTTTATCTACCACATCACGTCTTCTTTGAAACAATGCCCTAATAGACATTGTCTCAAAGAGGGACAAAATGTAGACACTTGAAATTGACCCATTTCATTATCTATGCATTAAGCTCATACTGCATCACATACATCACTTCTATCTGACATACTCAACATTAATAAAATCATTTTCTTCTTAATTAATTAAATAAATTTTATTTATTTAATTAATCTACATTATTCTTATTTCTTTCTTTCTATGGTTAAATAATTTTTAATTATTTAATCATTACTTTATTCCTCTATTAATTAAATAAATTATTTTTATTTAATTAATTATCTTTATTTCTTCTATTTTCTCATCTATGATTAAATAATTTTAATTATTTAATCATTTTCATTTTCTCTTAATCAATAAATAAATATAATTAAATAATTTTATTTATTTCCCAACATGCACATAAATTAAATAAATTTTTAATTTATTTAATTTGTATTTCATCCTCTATTATCTCTACCATTTTCTTATAAAATCGTGCAAGTGGGCCCCTTTGTCCATAAAATAGCAAAAATAAAAAATGTGGCAATATCCTCATCACCTAAATCTCAAAATAGAAACAACATTCTATCTTTGAGGAGTCTTATCTTTATCAACAGCCCACCTAATCTTTCTAATTAAAATGCCTTTTTATGGACACTTGGCATGTGCACGTTCATCCTCTTCTCTCATTCATCCTCATCCATTGATTCTTCATTTCTTTCTCCACCGTTGATCATATTTCCTCCAAGTCTATAAATACCCCCTTCTTCTCTCATTTTCATCATCCTCAATTCTCATAGCATTGCATTATCTTCATTTGCATAACACCTTGAGCATCCATGGTTGCCTTTTATTGTATAGTTGCATACTTTGAGGATCAATCCACAATTAAACTAAGAAATCAAATAAACTAGGTGATATCATTCCTTTTCTGCTTTATTTTGTTTGCATCTAGCTTTAAATTTCTTGAAGGTATTGTAGGTTTTTATTGTTTTAGCTTGATCTTAACAATGAAATTTTCCTACATACACACAGGACACTCAAGAAAACAAAAAAATGACATGGGCCATAAGGATACAAGACAATCATCAATCACCATTCAGTCAATTGCTCTGTATATTCTTCCAGCTGTGAATGATTCAAATTTGACGTACATCCAAAGCTTTCCATTCAATGGTCATCAAGCCTTAATCAAATGTTGATGTCTGTGTTCCTCAATTGCATTCATCTCTTTATCGAATTCATACAGAGCAATATAATCTTTATCTATCGACAAAAAATGAGAGAATTACGCTTTACCCTCGATAAGAGCTTTAAAAGATTTTAAATATATATAAACTTTATATAAATATAATACAATATTATATTTAATATAATATATATTGATAAATAGTATTTTATAATATAGAAATTATATTTATAAATATGAAATTATATATATATTATCAATATGATTATTATAAAATGTATTTTATATTCATTTATATTAAAATGTATATAGTATAATATGAATTGTAATATTATATAAGTGATATAAAATAAATATATCAATTTTAATATTATAATGATTTTTGATCTTTTGAAAATTAATTTAATAGTTTATTTTTATTTGTACATTTAAATGTTTTTCCAATTAATTATTTTTATATAATTAAAATAATGATATAATCTTTATAATATTAATGGTAAATAAAATTAATATAACTAATTATTTATAAAAATTATGTTATGTATTTTAAAATATATGTAATATATATATTGTTTCTTATAAATAATATTTACAAATTTCACACTTTTATTTTTTATATATCTCGTTGCACATGTTGTGTTACAAACATATTTCATGCTTTTAATTTCTAATAACATAGGCATCAACTTTTTAGTAGCATATTTACACCTTATATTAGTTCATGTAGCACAAGGATTCAAGGGTGTTAGTCCCTCATGGATTGAATGCCAATGTGGCGATGAGAGAGTCATTAGCTTTTGAAGTCATTGGCCATGACTACCCCTTCACATAGTCGAATGGCAGTGAATTTGATTGGTGATGAGGGTTGATTTGTCTACCTTCAGGATAGCAAAACACTTGTTGGTCTTTATACTCATTAACAGATAAATTATTCTTAGCGGGTAATTTGTGTTAAGTCCTAATACTGATTTATGGACTAATATTATAAAATCTAACTTGTAGAAAGATTATAGCTAATAATTTAAATTATATATGAAGATGAGAAAGTCAAGATTACATAAAAAGAACAAAATGAAAGAAAATAAACAAGATTTATACCTTTCTATGCAATCCTAGCTCCTCACTCCTTGATAAGGTAGAGGAACTTGCACCCTTAATTCCTAGCTTCACCCACACTACTGATTACAATGTGAACTCTCTAAGTGTCAACACAACTTCACTATAACCTAGCTATGATGGAGATGACAGAGAGAAATTTTGGCATAATATGATTACTCTAAAATTGGATGATGAAATGGCCTGTGGAGGCTTGTATTTATAAGCAAATTGGAGGGGATTTTAATCCAACGATGTACATTGATTATTAAGATCAATGGATGAGATTGATTGTGAGATGGAGGGCTAGTATTTGATCAACAAAATTGGATGGTGGAAAATAAAAATAAATATTTTATTCATTTTGAGGAGGACTTAGCATTAAATGTGATTTAGATGTGTGAGGAAATTAATTTCCTTGGGATGAGATGGAATTAAAAATTCCATTTTATGTGGGAATGTGAAGGCCATGTGACACATGCACATTATTGGGCTCTTACATTTGTAAGCTAAAAATGTGGAAGATGTTATAGCATGAAAATGGTAAAAATGAGTTGGGGGGTTTATGTATTTTTTGCAATTTTTAATTTGTGGGTGTGGGAGAAGGTGTTAAGCATGATTTGACCAAGTTAATCAAGGTGATTAACTTAGCTTATGTGGCTGGAGAAAATTAGTGGATGAGGTAATCAGGGTTTAGGATTGATCAAATAATGATTTCTTTAATTAATCTAGGTCTAGGGGTCATGTAGGCTAGGGTAGCTAATTAAATAATAGGTATTTAATCAAGTAGGTTAGGGGTAGGCTAATTAGTAGGGTTGATTAATCAGATAAGTATGATTTATCTAATTAATTAGGTTTAGGGAAGTGGACAAATTAACTAAATAAATATTTGACATATTTATTTAATTAATTAGGATGATGTTAGTAAGGTGTGACTATTGAATTAAATAAATTAATTCAATTTTATGGTTAATTGATGAAGGATGGATTAATGGTTCAGGTGTTGGATAGATTAATTAATTAAATAATAATTTAATTAATTAATTAGATGAAGAATTAGTGTTGTGGATGATGTCAAAGAGTGGTTAGAAGAGTTGAGACATTTTTAGATGTCTACATTTGCCATCTTTGATGTGGTGTCGTGACCTAGTAGGGAAGGAACGAAATGGATGAGGGATGCACCTCGAGAGGTCGGGTGAAAAATTATTATTTTTTGGGTGATCTCTCGAAAGGAGGAAATGGTGGTGGAAAATGGATAGAGGACGGGAAATGAGGTGGACAAGAAGAAAAATGGATGAAAAAGGTTACATTTTGCATCTTGGGGAGAGAAAAAGGTGAGGGGGGGATGACATGGCTTTCTATAAATAGAAAATGTGGGCCCAAAGTGCCACATTTGCACACATTGAGCTTATTGGACAAGAGGAGAGAAGATGAGATGGTGGCACAACCACCTTTCCCACGCTACAAGCATCAATCTGAGCGAGTGCACGACTACCTGAGATCACCCCTAATGGACCCATAGGTATGTCGGTCAACCTTAACTTTGTCAATTTTAGGTTTCAGGGTATTTATTGCATCAAGAAATGGGTAGTTAGATAGATTGGCACCATAGTGCAGCTGCTTTGGCACCATCCTTAGTCAAATTGGCACCATCCTTTGGACTGGCACCATAGGGTAAATGGAGGAATGGGGAGTTTTGGTGCCATATACGAAAGTTTTGGCGCTATCCTCTATTTTGGCACCAGGGGAAAAAATTAACTTTTAGATGTTTTAGCACCTTACATGGAAATTTTGGCACTAAACTCTATTTTAGCACCCTAGTCTTAGGGTTTGAAGCTTTAGTACCATATGTCGGCACTTTGGTATGATGCTCTGGAATGGCATGATAGTTAGTAGTGTTAGCGCCATGCTCTAGAATGGTGCAAGGGTTTCAGGGTGGATGGCGTTTTGGCACCATGTGAGGAAGTTTTGGCGCTAAACTCTGTTTTAGTGCCAAATGCCAAAGGATTGGCACCATCGCGTGGAATGACACCATGTGGGAAAGAATTGGCACCAAACTCTGTTTTGGCACCATATGGGCTAGAATTAGCACCATAGCGCTATTTTGGCAGAAAAGGTTAAGTTTTTGATGGTCTTTTTTTAGATGTAGATTTAGTGTGATATTGTGGTCTCCCAAGAGCGATGAGTTCCCTCAATTATGAGATTACTTCCTCAGTTTGATTAGGCTACTCTAGCTAGATTAGGGAGGTTGGGGATACAGACAGTAGCTGAGATGCCCCAGATATGGGCACATAGGGCTATGATGACAGCCCTAGTGGAGTAATGGAGGAGCGAGACATGCTCCTTATTACTACCCACAGGTGAGATTATGATCACCTTGGAGGATGTATGGAGGATTGTAAGACTCCCCATAGCTGGGGTGAGGGTTACTTATGATGTACCTATAAGAGGAGCAACACTAGACAAGGCATTTTCCCCTAGTCATCCAGTCCTTACCGATGATCGGTGACAGATGCGCTATAGGCAGACTCAGGTGGCTAGAGCAGATTAGTTTACATTATTCATGTGTGTAGTGATCAGGGGGATTGTGATGCCAGATTAACATGCACAGGGTTTTTAGGTTGGTTGGGGTGGTGTTATCGAGCAGATGGTACAACATGAGACTATGTATGCGTGGGGGACTTCTATGTTGGCCCAGCTATATCATGAGATGCACACAATTGTGTATCATTTAAATAGTGCTCTATCTGCTGGGGTGACACTTCTGCATGTATGGGCTTTTGAGCACATTGCCATTACATGGTCTTAAGCAACTTATTTTTGAGTTCCATTTGAGTTGTTTGTATATTTATATAGAGCACCTATTGTATACTCCTATGTAGGACATTTATGGTATTAGAGACAGATTTTGGATGACATGGATTCCATTATTTGACATCCATACATAAGTGTAGAGGCCTAGACTGATGACCATATTCATATGCCCTACACATTTCGGTTATGCTATTTGATGGGGAGGGGGGATCATACTATCGACATGTATATCCCCTTGTGAGTGATGAGGCAGTTTGGGCTAGTATAGGACTTGCCCCAGGCCATGGCGATATTTGGTAGGACTCCCAAGAATGTGCGGTGGCTAGCACTAATTGTCCCTCAGGTGGCCATCTCAGATTTTGTGGGGCTATAGCCAGTACAGTGGGACTGGGATAGCCAAACAGTGGATGCAGGAACCACTCTAGCTTATGACCAATGGTGGCAGGTATGGCGACCCATCCGTCTTACAAGCCCAGCAGCTAAGCTAGATGTGAGGGTGGAGGATGAGGAGGAGAGAAAGGAGGGAGATGAGATCATCATGGAGTATGTGATGGAGGAGGTGCCCATAAATAATGATGATGGAATTGGAGCGTTGGTTGTAGTAGTAGTGGGGTAGGCGGTATAGAGAGGACAGGGGCAGAGATAGAGGGCACCCCAACAACAAGTACCTTAGTAGGCACCTGTGTAGCAGACTTAGAGAGGGTAGATGCCACCACCATGAGTGCCTCAATAGCAGTAGCATGTACAGTAGCAGGTTGCACAACAGTAGGTACCTCAGTAGGTACGAGTGCAATAGGTGGGGACATCAGGTGCCGGGACCCCAGGAGCGGGACCATCAGGGACATGGCCTAGCCCTCTTCCTGGCATTCAGATTGGGTGTTGGTGGACTCTGGCTGATGGGGAGGAGGAGATAGACACTCTATGGGCCCAGGTAGCTAGTTTAGAGGATGAGGTGGAGTGCCAGAGATAGGGGCTACAATAGTTATAGGGAGTTTGGGCCCTGATAGAAGGGACGAGCAGTGGGAGTGGGGATCCTTAGATACTCATCTTACAAGCTTAGATAGGGCAGCTATAGCAACAGATGTAGGCATAGCTAGTTGGGCTTACACTTGAGTGAGACACAGAGTGATCTCTACAGTAGGTCGCTAAGGTGAGTATACAGAGTGCTGAGGCTGGGGCTCAATAGGTAGAGGGCCAGGTGGCAGGGTTATAGGCTGAGATCACATGCCTGTAGGGTATGGTGACTGGGACCAACATTGGGCAGATATGGTCAGACTCCTAGGCACGGATCCAGTAGCTATAAAACTAGCTCTTAGAGCAGTGCTTGATAGTTGAGTACTATTATGGTGCCTACTATACCGCAATTCCTAATAGTCAATGTGTGTCGATCTTCAGCTAGCGGTGTGGATCGTGGATGTCTGGTTCCTATAGGTCCAAGAGATCATAGCAATTAGTACAACAACCACCACCTCAGCAGCAGCCACCTCAGCAACAGCCACCTGGGTCTCCTACTGACTCAGCTAGGTGGTCATCAGCCCATGGTTGATTTTTATGCTCTTGGACTCTAATGTATTTTGGCCTTTGAAGCATTTTTATATCATGACATGTATTTATTTTGAGCGATGTATATTTTGGCGGTGATATGATATGCATTAATGGTTATGGGTATTTATGGTTTATGGATTTATGCATTGTGATGGATGCATTTATGATTTCATGGATATGATGATGTAAATGTATGTTATGTTGATGTTTTTGGATGTTATGGATATTTATGGTTTTATGATGTTTATGGATTTATGCATTTTGGATGGACTTATGATTACATGGATGTTATGGATTATGATGATGCAGATAGATAGATGTATGGATGCTATTTTATTATGGATGCATTTTCTATTTTTTGATATTGTTCATGGATGGATGATGTTTATTTATGGTATGCCTTTGGATTATGACATGGATTATGATGTGGATTATGTATGAGATGTAGTGGAATATATGCTCAGATCAATAAACATATATTATGTATGGATGAAAATGAAATGGAATATATGCTTAGATTAATAAACATATATTATATATGGAAATTGATGTAATGATTAGTGGATAGATTGTAATGGTTAATGCAATGGTAAATGGTAAATGGTAATGGATAAATGAATATGATAATGAGGATGGTAAATAGTAAAATGATTAATTGAATGAGTGAATGGTTAATGGTTAAGTGAATAAATGGTAATGGATAATATGATTATGAATATGGTGAATGATGATGAATAATGGTAAAATGAATAAATGGATTATGGCAATGTCTAATGGTAAATGGAATAATGATTTAGAAAATGATAATGAATGAATGGATATGGTAAATGATAAATGAAAATGATGATAATGGTTAAGTGATAATGGTAAAATGAATATGGTAAATGATAATGGATAAATGATAATGGATAATGGTAAAGTGATAGATGCAAATGGAAATGAATAAATGATGATGGTTAAATGATAATGGATGATAAATTATAATGGATAAATGGATAAATAATGGATAATGAGATGGGTGGTTGCCATGATACATTGTGATGTTTTTAGAACCATGGGCGATGGGGTGAGGAGGTTAGGATAGGTTTGGGGATGATTGGGATAGGTTTAGAGATGGTTGGGATAGGTGTAGAGGTGTTTGGGATAGGGAGTACTAAGGGGTTTTGTTGGGATGGGTGAAGTGGTAGAGTTATAGGGGGGGCTTGTTAGAGTGGTTAAATGGATGGGGTTTTTAATCATCATTTAGATGCTAAGTCCAGATAGTGTGTTTGATGGTTGATGATAGATAGGAGGATAGGTAAGCTAGGCTAAGTACTTGCATTGACATTATTGAGAGCATTTATAGATTTATTATAGCAAAAGGGGATATTTTTACGAAGGTATGAAAGGACCAAGGTGATGATATATATCCATCTTTGCATGGACTAGACCCACAAACAATAGGTTGATCTCATGCATGCCCAAGGTAGTATAACCTTGCCTAGATGAGGGAAGGGGACTCATAGCATAAGTTCTTTAGTACATAGAAGGTATGATTAACCTTAGATGCAAATAGGGAACAAAATGCTAGAACAGACCCACCATCTTCAAGATATGAATACCATTCTTGGAGTAATGAAATCAACCCACAAGCACATCATACAAAACAATGGCCATGCCCCATTCTAGGTATTTTCTGCCACATACCATGATATAGTGAGATCAAGTTAGCTTTGGAATGATCCCTAAAATGAGACAAAAGATAAAAATCAATAATAAAAAAGACCAATGAACCATACAAGAAAGCCATTGTATCTCTTGCCAAGATAAGTGTTGATAGGGTTGTGGATTCTACCTATTGTAGGAACAATATATTTGTTAAGGCGAGAATCGGTTGGATGTTGTTGGATAAATTTTGAAAGGTAGGAAAAAAGATAGTAGGTCATATGTTATGATTATGATTGGTTTTTTTATTGATGATTTTTGCGTAAGATGTGATGTTTTAGGAGTATGCTTAACCTGTGTATTACTTTTTTGGATTTAGTAAGATCAGGGAGTAGGGACCATCCAAGTAGGTTGGATGGGTGCATCTTTTGTACCTGAGTACTAGATACTTCCTTCGTATTCCATACTACCTACATACCCCGTGTCTATGAGATCAAGGCACTTTAAGATGCGGGTGATGATGAATATGTAGTTCTGGGTTATAGTGATGATGTAGGAATGGTTTGGGGTAGATGAGATAATGTTGGATAATGATGTGTTAGGTGGTTTTGGATAATTGTGGTGATGATTGAGATTATTTTTTGGAGTTTTGTAATTTTTTGATTTTTTTTAGGTTTTTGGATTTTCTATTATTTTTGGCTTTTCTAATTTTTTTTGGATTTTTTTGTTTTTGTGATATTTTTGGGTTTCTCTAGATTTTAAGTTGTACAAGAAGAGCATACAAGGATCCTCTTTCCATGAATTAGCCTTGGGTGGGGTGATGAAGGGTGGGATGATAGGGTTGAATGTTTTAGAATTCCAAGCCATGGGATGTAGGTGATATGGAATGTCATGGTGGATAAGAGGACTTATTAGATGGTAGAACCAACCACTACACATGGCACCTAAAGTAGGTTTTCACCATAGTACTTATCCAATGCATGACCAAAGTGATTTTCACCATTGGATGACTTTATTGCACTCAGGTTTTTCTTGATTTTTTGATTTTTTAAATTTTTCTATTTTTTTGAATTTTTGAATTTTTGATTTGGGATACTCGATCGGTTATGCATAAAACCTTTTCAGGTGCATGATGTTCATAGGCTCATCTAGAGGCTTCCCCTCAGGTTTTGCAAGCTGATAAGCTCCTGATCCATAGCTAGCTGTGATAACATATGGTCCCAACCAATAGGGCTCAAACTTTCCTTTCTTGTGGTGTTCTTGTAGGTTTTTCTAATTTTCCATGAGGACAAGGTTGCCTATCTCAAACTTATGGTTCTTGATCTTCTTGTTGTAGCTTCTACATAGGCATTTTTAATATGCCTGAAGGTGATTAATAGAATCCAAGTGTTTCTCATCTAGGAGTTCTAGCTCATTCAGTCGCGCAACTCTAGTGTACTCCTCAGTGATTATGTTTTGCAATGAAATCCTGAGAGAAGGGAGCTCGACCTCAATAGGCAAAATGGCTTTGAAACCGAATACTAATGAGTATGGTGTGGCTCTTGTAGGTGTGTGAATGCTTGTGCGATAAGCCCATAGAGAGGGGTTAAGTTGAAGGTGCCAGTCACGACTGACTTCATTAACTGTCTTTTTTAGGATGCATATGATGGTTTTGTTAGAAGCTTTGGCTTGACCATTACCTTGTGGGTAATATGGTGTGGAAAAATGATTTTGGATGTGGAATTTCTTGCATAGGGTGTAGACTTCCTAGTTCTTAAATAGTTTCTTGTTATATATGTTAATGGAGAAGGGAATGCCATAATAGCATATTATTTAGTGGAGGATGAATTTAGCAATTTGGATACCAGTGGTAAAAGTGAGTGGAATGGCTTCTCCCCACTTGGTGAAATATTTGATAGCGGTAATGATGAATTTGTGGCCATTAGATGAGGGTGAGTGAATTTTTCCTACGAGGTCGAGTCCCCACTATGAAAAAGGCCAAGGTGTTATTATTGGCTACAATTCATGTGAAAGTGCATGGATAAGATCACCGTGTTGTTCACATGGTAAACATTTCTTCATATATTGGTAGGCATCTCATTCCAAGGTTGGCCAATAGTATCCACTTCTAAGAATCTTCTTTGCTAGAGTAGGTCCACTAGAGTGTGCCCCACAAATGCCTTCGTGTACCTCTTTCATGGCCACTCTAGCTTCCCTAGAGTCAAGACATCATAAAAGAGTAGCATCAAGACTTTTTTAGTATAGGGTATCTCCTATGATGGTGAAATGAGAAGCTCAGTGGATGACGGTCTTGCATTGTGCAAATGTTATATTAAGTGGGATGATGTTATCATGGAGGTACATGTAGGTCTCTTGATACCAAGGAGATAAGGGACCAATAATGTCACATACTAACTCCGATTGTGGTATTTCATAGGCTGGTGTTGGAAGTTCTTCAATCAGGAACTCACATTTTTTGCTATCCTTTTTCATGTCAACTAGGAATCCTATAGTAGCCATATTTGTCACTTTGTTGTTCAACCTTGGAATTTTCTCAAAATGGATATCATGGAAATAGTCCTTGAAATCATCAATCATTCTTTGTAAGGCAAGATCTTGTTATCTTTTGTTTTGTACTAATTGTTGACTTGTCTGATGACTAACTGGGAGTCTCCATAAACTATAATCTTTTCAATCTTCCACTGGATGGCCATGCGAAGTCCTATAATAAGGGCCTCATATTCTGATACATTGTTTGAGCATGAAAATGTTATTTTGTAGGATTTTAGAATAGTATCTCCTTGAGGGGTAACAAACAAGATGCCTGCTGCCAAGCCACCATGTATTTAGGATCCATCAAAATACATTTTTAATGTATCCATCATTGGTGCTACTGTCAATATTGACTCATTTGGGAATTTTGAAAGAAATGATTATTCTATTGGGATAGGTGCATCGGCCAATTGATTGGCAATCACTTGTCCTTTGATAGCTTTTCTTTCTATGCACTCAATGTCAAACTCACTTAGGATCATAACCCACTTAGCCATCCATCCTATGAGAGCTACTCTAGTTAGTAAATACTTGAGTGGATCAATCTTGGTAATGAGCCTTGTCTTATGGTTAAACATGTAGTTTCATCTTTTGAGAAGTGAAGACAATAGCAAGCCATGCTCATTCAATAGGAGTGTAATTTAGCTCATAGGTCAGTAAGGTGTGACTAATATAGTATATATCTCTCTTTTCCTTGTTCATCATGTTGTACTAGCAAGGCCCCTATTGTTGTTTCCATTGTTGAAATGTATAGAAGGAGGGGTTGTCCTTGCTTTGGTGGAATAAGGACTGGTGGTGTAGCAAGATATTTCTTGAGCTATTCAAAGGCATTCTGACACTAGTTATCCCATTCAAATGTTGTGTCTTTTCAGAGAAGATCCTAAAATAGTGACATTTGTTTGCAAGCTATGCTATGAAGTGGCGGATAGACTAAATTTTCCCTTGTAGGCTTTGAAGTTGCTTGAGTGTTTTAGGTGGAGGAATTTCCACTATAGCCTTAACCTTAGTGGGTCAACTTTGATTCCTCTTCTTGACACAATGTACCCTAGGAGTTTTCTAGAGGTGACCCCAAAGACACATTTCTTGGGATTTAGCCACACTTTATATTGTTCTAATATGTTGAAGATTTTTTCCAACACATTCAAGTGGTTTTCTCTAGTCTTTGACTTTCCCATTAAATCATCTGCATAATCTTCTATTATGCTGTGGAAAAGGTCATGGAAGATAAATGTCATGGCTCTTTGATAGGTAGCTCTTGCATTCTTCAACCTAAAGGGCATTGCAACCCAACAGTAAGTTCCCCATGGACATATAAAGGAGGTCTTATGTTGATCTTCTTCGGCTATCTTGATTTGATTATACCCAAAAAATCTGTCCATGAGGGATAATATCTCATGTCCTACGATAAGATCCACAATGATGTCTATGTTGGGTAGCAGAAAATCATCCTTAGGGCATGCCTTATTAAGATCTCTAAAATCTATGTAACAACCGATGCCCCCAGTGACTTTTGCTACAAGTACAATGTTGGATATCCACTCGGGATAGTCTATAGGATGAATGAAGTCCACATCTAAATTTTCTTGAGTTCCACTTTGATAAGGACCACCACTTGTAGATTCATTTCCCTAAACTTTTTCTTTACTGGTTTTGCATCAGGATGTACTACAAGATGATGGACAACTAGAGCGGGATCTAATCTCGGCATATCAACATATGTCCATTTAAAATTATGACTCCTTTGTTTGAAGAAGGCCAAGAAGGCTTCTTGTTCCTTCGCTGTGAGGGATTTTGATTAGAATGTGATCTTGGGTGTCTCTTCTATTCCAAGGTTCATCTCATGTGAAAGTTCTACCAAGATTGGTGACCTTTCTTAATAGAGCTCAAGTACCTCAGGGAGATCCATTCTCTCATTCCCTAGCGCCTCAGGGAGGTTTTCACTAGGCAATATGTCCTTTATTTTGATTTTTTCTTCATCTAAAAGTGCCACAAGGTAATTTTCACTAGGGGATGTTATTTTTATTTTCATACTTTTGTGAGTAAGAGTTTGGATTGTCTCCCCAAAGTATGCGGATGTGTTGAGTTCCATGATATAGATGGCCTTGTGATCTCCAAGGGGAAAATGATCTCTAATCCCCATCATTTCAGCTATAGCTTCATCATTTTGTGCGACATCAAGGATGGGATGTCCTTGTTGGTCCCAATCTATGAGTTGGGGGTAGATGAGTGGTAAGTCGTTGGATGTCAAAGGCATGGTGGATAAGGTGAAGATGGTGCAAATGGATGATTCAAAGTGTTCAACGAAGTCAGCAAAAGAGTCTTGATGGTCCTCTTCGTTGATGTTATCTATCGTAGGGAAGGCCTTAGAAACCTCACTTAAGATATACTTAGTATCAGTGAAGGTAGATTCTTGTTTCCCATGCCCTAACCCATGAAGATAAGGATTCTTTGTTGCTTGGATGGGTTCCACAATTCCTTGTTCATAAAGACCTATACCACCTTGTCCTTTATAGCCCATGTGTATTTGACAATCTTGAGACCTTTTCCATAGATCTTGGTTGGAAGAGTAGGGTCTTCTTGTGTATCTTCATCTTTGTATAGCCACAAAGATATGTCTTCAAGAATATCTTGTTCATGGAGGTGCTTTTTCTTGAAGGTTGGCATTGGCTTACATTTGATAATCACCGTTGAGACTTCCTCTTTCTTAGGAGCACCAAATGTTTTAGGAGATGGTAATAGGCCCACACAAAATGTGCCATGTAGGTTGTATTCACCACATCCCATGTCATTTACTTTGATCTTGACCTCAGGAGGAGTGGAGATTTGTGATGTGGTTGCGATGTTGGAAGGATCAATGTATGAAGTGGAAGGTGCGAGATTAGTGTGAGAGGTAGATGTTTTAATGGAATTATTGTAAGGACATATAGTGTGTTCATGTCCTTCTAAGAAGCTACAGTATTGGAAAGGAGGAGGTTCAACATAGATAGTGACTTATGTGCCATTGTGAGGGAATTTTAGACATTGATGGAAGGTGGATGGGACAGATTGCATGGCATGAATCCATGGTCGACTGAGGAGAATGTTATATGGGAGGTGAAGATCAAGTGCTTGGCATTTGGTTTCCAAAATCTTTTGTCCCACTTGGATGGGAAGCTTGATGGTGCCTTTCGACAATCTTTCAGAGTCATCATATCCTTTAATAGTTATACACTCACTAGAGTCTACAACCACATCAGAGTATCCCAAATGTTTTGATAGCTTTAGAGTACAAAGATTTAGGATGGAGCCATCATCTATTAAGAATCATTTAATGGTGTATTTATGGATTAGGACTTCAATGTGTAGAGCTTCATTATGTTCGATATTAGAGGTGGGTATGTTGGATTCAGGACAGACAACTGAGAGGGGGGGTGAATCAGTTGTCCAAAACTTGCTTCCAATTAAACACTTAAATCCACTTTGTTATTCAGTAGCATAATAATTAATCAATCATGAAAACATAAAGTATTAACTCAAGAGCAGAAACACATCAACACAAGAGACACCAAGATTTTGATGTGGAAAACCTGGTTAAGGGAAAAACCACAGGGTGATTAACCCAAGAAAGTATTCTCTATTAGAAGAATAAAAAGAACAAAATGGCACATGCCAATTAGGGCTCACTGCTCGAGCACACTGCTCACAAGAGGCCCACTGCCTACAAGAGACACACTATCTACAAAGTAACAAGTATCACAAACTTGAACTAGAGAATAGCATCTTTACCATGCTTGATCAGTTCCATTTAAGCCCAAAAACTTCTTCTCTACCTTTCGCTCTCTTCCTCACTACCACACTCTCATCCACACAAGACACACTTTGAAATGACTTTACAATCCCTTATTTATACAAGGCTTTGACTTAGGAACAATCATCTAAGTTAGCAAACACCTACAAGAACATTCGCAAGACGTGTAATACATCCGGTTAGCCAGTCTCAGGAAGAACACCAACATCCGGTGGTTATTCTTCAAATGCAAACTCTAACTTCAATGTGGACCACCAACATGAACTGGACACGATCCAAAGATCACCACAACCTTTCCTGAATCACCAAGAACATCCGCACTTCATTTGCTTACTAGAATTCTTCTCTCCTTCATCCAAAACTTCAAGAACATAGTTTGCCATCACTGTCACAAAGGAATAGGTTCTTCTGGACCTTCAAACCATGAACCAATCAAGTTGACACTTCACAAGGACGTCCTCAACACTCCCTCAAATCTGCAAAATGGGATAATGCATTTCCGGATCTCACCGGACCTATCTATGCCACTTTGTCACCTTTGAACACCTGGCGGAACTGGTTCTACTTGAGCAGTCATAACTTCTTTAGATCTTCATGTGGACCTCTAAAAACTTGACTGGATCATCTCAAGACACATATCTACAAACCCTTTAAACTGCATCCTCTGATCTGCATCTTAGCTAGGGTCTTCACTTCACTATCTTCAATGCTCCTCTCTATTTATCCAATCCTTCTCATTAATGCAACATGAGTATGTTGACATCAATGACAACACCAGTTAGACCCATACTTGCAACAATCTCCCCCTTTGTCATTGATGGCAACCTATGATGTGAAAAACCATCAAGACAAGAACTTCTTCTTACTGTCACAATTCCCCCTATCAGCAACAACCCTTCACATGTCTTCTCTTCCTTTACTGCTCCCCCTTTGATCATCAACCACTTGTTTTTTGCATGTCTTCTTTCCCCATTTGACATCAATGGCAAAGGGCTCATACTTGCAACTCTAATCACTTCAGAAACATACTAGCTGCTCCCCCTAAGTAGCAACTCCCCATCACCAATCTGGATCACAAGATATGACTGTGATATCCACCGGACTGATGCACAACAGTGCACCTTAGTTCATCACTAGAGGGGGAATAACCCCTAACTTCTCCCTGAGATACTCAAAAGAGTCCTTGGGAAGTGGTTTAGTAAAGGTATCTGCAATCTAATCCTTGGAAGGCACAAACTCCAGTTTGACTTCATTCTTGTTCACTTGATCTCTTAGAAAGTGAAACTTGATAGATATATGCTTAGTCTTAGAATGCAACACTAGATTCTTAGATATATTTATTGCACTTGAATTATCATAGAAGATTGTGATAGGCTCCTCATATTCTACTTTAATATCTCTTAGCATCTACTTCATCCACAAAACTTGAGTGCAACTACCTGCTGATGCAATGTATTCTGCTTCAATTGTAGACAGAGATATTGCCTCTTGTTTCTAGCTTAGCCAAGAAACTAATCTCTTTCCCAAAAAGAATGCTCCACCATTGGTACTCTTCCGGTCATCCACATCACCTTCCCAATCTACATCTGTATATGCATGAAGAGAGAAATCATGATCTCTAGGATACCACAAACCATATTCAACTGTCCCTTTTAGATATCTAAAAATCGTCTTGATTGCCATGACATGAGATTCTCTGGGATCAGCCTGGAATCTAGCAATAAGACCAACAACCTGCATAATATATGGTCTAGTTTGAGTGAGATACAATAGTCTTCCAATCATTGACCTATACTTTGTCTGATCAACCTTAGGAGAATCATCATCTTTGCTCAATTTACATTCGGTAGCCATAGGAGTATGCATTGGTTTTGAGTCTTCCATCCCAAATTTCTTCAACAATTCTTTCATATATTTAGTCTGAGAAATGAAGATTCCTTTCTTTGTTTGAGTGATTTGTAGACCCAAGAAGAAATTCATTTCACCAAGCATGGACATCTCAAACTCATTTTTCATTTGATTTGCAAAAGTTTTACACATACTATCTCTTCCTCCAAAAATGACATCATCAACAAACACTTCAACAATCAAGATGTTTTCATGATCAATTTTTAAATACAAATTACTGTCAGCAGTACCTTTGTTGAAACTAATCTTCAAAAGATGCTTATCCAATCTTTCATACCAGGCTCTTGGGGCTTGCTTCAGTCCATACAGAGCTTTCTTTAACTTGCAGACCATATCACCATGATCAGACAATTGAAATCCATCCGGTTGCTCAATGTAAACTTCTTCTTCCAAGTCACCATTCAGGAAGGCAGACTTGACATCCATCTGATATACTTTGAAGTCCTTGAAGGAAGCATAAGCAAGAAATAATCTGACTGCTTCAATTCTTGCCACCGGAGCAAAAGTTTCTTCAAAATCAACTCCTTCTATTTGAGAGTAACCCTTGCAGACCAATCTGAGTTTATTTTTGATTACATCACTAACTTCATTCAGTTTGTTCCGAAAGACCCATTTGGTTCCAATCACATTCTTGTCTCTAGGTCTGGGAACAAGATCCCAAGTGTGATTTTTCTCAATTTACATCAGCTCTTCCTCCATTGCTTTAGTCTAGTTTTCATCATTGCAAGCTTCATTTACTATCTTAGGTTCAATCTTTGAAATCAGACAATACTCATCTGAGTCTTGAGCAATTCTTCTTCTTGTTTGCACACCTTTGCTTTTATCACCTATGATCTGATCTTCAGAGTGGTTCAGTCTTACATACCTGGGAACTTTGGGAGTTTCCTGCACTTCTAATTCTTGATCAGGCTCATTATGACTCATCTCTTCTCCCTGAATTACTGGATTTGTTTGATTCTTAATACCGAAAGGAGTTTGTGCTCCTTGAATCAGAACACCATTCTGATCATCTTCATCATATTCATAAAACATTGAAGGTTGCTGAATTCCTTCATCAACCTTTACATTTGTCCTTTCTATCATCTTTCTTAGTCTCTTATTATAACACCGGTATGCTTTGCTTTGAATGGAGTAACCCAAGAATATTCCTTCATCACTTCTAGCATCAAACTTGCCTAGATCTTCATCTCTTTTAATGTAACATTTGCTACCAAAGACTCTAAAATACCTCATAGTAGGAGTGATGCCAAACCAAAGTTCATAAGGAGTCTTACCGGTATTGCTTCTGATTTGAACTTGATTGAGAGTATAGACTGCAGTGCTGACAACTTCTCTCCAAAACACCTGAGGAACATTTACTTCCATCATCATTGTCCTAGATGCTTCTTGGATGGTCCGGTTCTTTCTGTCCACTACTCCATTCTACTGTGGAGTCCTAGGTGCAGACAATTGTCTCTCTATTCCATGCTTCTCACAAAAATATATGAACTTACCAGATGTGAATTCACCACCTCTATCCGACCTCAGACATTTCAATTTTAATCCAGTTTCATTCTCTACCATAGCCTTGAATAGTTTAAACTTTTCAAAAGCTTCTGATTTCTCTTTCAGAAAGGTAACCCACATCATTCGGGAATGGTCATCAATTAATAACATGAAATATCTATCACCTTGCACACTCTTGATCCTTGTCAGACCACATAGATCAGTATGAACTAAGTCCAATACTTTGGTAGAAAATTGATCCTTTCTTTTGAATGAGACTCTGCTTTGTTTCCCCAACTGACATTCTTTGCACAAACTATTTGTAGGTTTTACCAATTTTAGAAGATCTCTTACAGCCCGAGTATTGCTTATCTTGATGATATTATCAAAATTCACATGACACATCCTTCTATGCCATAACCAACTCTGATCAACTTGTATAAACAGACAACTTTTAGCAGTACCAACTAAATGAATGATATTACCTTTTGTTTGAGTACCGGATGCAATCTCTATTCTGAAACTTTCAAAGATCCTGCATTTTCCATTCTTAAATCAGAGATCATAGCCTTTGTCCACCAACTGTCCAACACTGAGAAGATTGTGCTTCAATCCTTCAACATACAGTACATTACCGGTTTTGTTCTTTCCATCAAAGGAAATAGTTCCCCTACCTCTGATTCTACTAGCAGAATTATCACCAAATTTTACCACTCCTCCTTCATACCTTTCCAAATCTAAGAATTTATTTTTGTCACCTATCATATGGTGAGAGCATCCACTGTCAATGACCCAATCATCCTTTTCTTCAACTTGGGCAGCCAAAGCTCTTTCTACAACTTTATGATTGACAAATTCAGAGGGCATTGGATATTCTTCCTTGATGGCAATAAACACCCATTCACTTCATGAACATAATAACAATTCTTTTGGAACCTTGATCTGTTAGGATTTGGCCTTGAAAATCTTTCCAGACACCTTGAGGCAAAATGACCAATCTTATTGCAGTTAAAACACTTAAAGGGCAATTTTCCTTCATACTTACCGGATCCTCTTGGCAGTCTCTTTGCAATGAGGGCTTCAAGTTGAGCTATTTCTGCTTCTTCTTCTTCCATGTCTTTTCTTGCTTTTTCATACCATGATAGTTTCCTTGAAGAATTCTCTCCCGGATCAAACCTTTGTTTACCTTTTACAGAAGCACTAGCTCTGAATGCAGATTCAGTCTTGGGGGGTTCATCTCCAAACTTAGACATTTCAAATGCAGCCAATTTACCAGCCAATTGATCTCTTGTGACAGTTGTATGGGCTCTGAATTCTTCAATGGCAGAAACCTTGACTTTATAAGAAGCAGGAAGGGATCTGAGAATTGTGCCAACAATTTCATCTTCATCCAAGACTCCACCAGCATTTCTAATTCCACAAACAAGCTCATTTACTCTTGGCATAAAAGTAGAGATATTCTCATCTTTTCTCATCTTCAGATTTTCAAATTTCCCTTTCAGACTTTGTAACCTTGCACATTTAACAAACTTGTCACCTTCATGCAGAAGTTCCAGTTTTTCTCAGATCTCATAAGTAGTGGGTAAGTCAACAAAATTTGAAAGCACTGTATCTGATAATGTGCTTAGAAGAGCTTCTATAGTTTGCAGATTGGTTTCAACATCTGTGATTTCAGTTGTATTTTTTGGGCCACCCTGTGGAGGAGTATACTTTGTTGAAGCCATGGTCCAGTACTGTAGACCCATACATTGCAAGTGACACTTCATGCGACTTTTCCAAAGATTAAAATTGGTTCCATCAAACTTTGGACTATCCTTCTTGTAGGATGACATCCTGGATCTCCTCAAGCAGTTAAGCTCCTTTCAGAGGAACTTGGCTCTAATATCGATTGTTGGATTCAGGATAGACAACTGAGAGGGGGGTGAATCAGTTGTCCAAAACTTTCTTCCAATTAAACACTTAAATCCACTTTGTTATTCATCAACATAATAATTAATCAATCATGAAAACATAAAGTATTAACTCAAGAGTAGAAACACATCAACACAAGAGACACCAAGATTTTGACGTGGAAAACCTGGTTAAGGGAAAAACCACAGGGTGATTAACCCAAGAAAGTATTCTCTATTAGAAGAATAGAAAGAAGAAAATGGCACATGCCAATTAGGGCTCACTACCTGAGCACACTGCTCACAAGAGGCCCACTGCCTACAAGAGACACACTGTCTACAAAGTAACAAGTATCACAAACTTGAACTGGAGAATAGCATCTTTACCATGCTTGAATCAGTTCCATTTAAGCCCAAAAACTTCTGCTCTACCTTTCGCTCTCTTCCTCACTACCACATTCTCATCCACACAAGACACACTTTGAAATGACTTTACAAACCCTTATTTATACAAGGCTTCGACTTAGGAACAATCATCTAAGTCGACAAACACCTACAAGAACATCCGCAAGACGTGTAATATATCTGGTCGACCAGTCTCAGGAAGAACACCAACATCCGGTGGTTATTCTTCAAATGCAAACTCTAACTTCAATGCAGACCACCAACATGAATTGGACATGAGCCAAAGATCACCACAACCTTTCCTGAATCACCAAGAACATCCACACTTCATCTGCTTACTAGAATTCTTCTCTCCTTCATCTGGAACTTCAAGAACACAGTTTGTCATCACTATCATAAAGGAATAGGTTCTTCTGGACCTTCAAACCACGAACCAATTGAGTTGACACTTCACAAAGACATCCTCAACACTCCCTCAAATCCGTAGAATGGGATAATGCATTTCCGGATCTCACTGGACCTATCTGTCACTCTGTCACCTTTGAACACCTGCCGAAACCGGTTCTACTTGAGCGGTCATAACTTCTTCAGATCTTCATGCGGACCTCTGAAAACTTGACTGGATCATCTCAAGACACATATCTACAAACCCTTTAAATCGCATCCTCTGATCTACATCTTAGCTAGGGTCTTCACTTCATTGTCTTCAATGCTCCTCTCTGTTCATCCAATCCTTCTCATTAATGCAACATGAGTATGTTGACATCAATGACAACACTAGTTAGACCCATATTAGACCCATACTTGCAATAGGGTAGATCCTTTTCTGAGAAGGTGAGGTGATGAGGTGAAGCAATGTGGCCTACCATGGCTTGGAATTGATCAACATTCAAGTTGGTAGGGACTTAGGTTTCCATTAAGGCTTTATCGAGCACTTCCTTATGGAGGGGAGATGTGCGTAGTAGTTCAAGGATGGAAATTTGTGTGGGAGTTTTTTCAAGGTGATATAGAAGGTTATACTTGTGGGTGGATGATGGATTGGTAGGCACGGATGTAGAAGGTTGATCATAAGTTGGAGCTCCATGGATGGAGACAAGGGCACGATGAGTGCTAATGACACAATTAGGTGTTTTGGCTCTAATGGTGATGGTGTTGATATGGTTGGAATAATCTTCTATTCAACCCACAATAGAATTGTAGGAAGAAGCAGGTGGCGTGATGTTATAGGTTTGATTGGAAGATGAGGCTTTCCCCTTGTTATGATCCGTAAGTGGATCCTTGTATGTTCCTAGGTTGGCATTAGGTGATTGTTTTGGTGGTTTGTCAATGGTTATATCACCTCTATCTTTAAGGTCTTGTATGCAATGTTTCAACGTCATACAGTTAGATGTTTTATGCCTTTCACATGATGATATTCAAAATAGGCATTTTCATCAAACCAAGAGGGTTTAAATTGATTTTCATCATAAGGACGAATAGGAGGTAATGTTATCAAATCCACCTTTAAAAGGTTGTTCAAGACATTTTCGATGGGTTCCCCTAAAGGTGTAAATTTCCTCTTAGGGTTGTTGTTTTGTCTTGGCGATCCCCTAGGAACATTGACATTATTGTTGTTTGTGGATGTACTTGGTGGAATGGGATTTTGTACATTTTGAATGGCCTTCACATCAATGACATCATCATTGAGGGTATTCTTGTTTTTACCCCAAAAGTGGGGTTTGTCGTTGGATTGTGCGTTGTTGTTTGTATGGGAGGTGTTGGTATTATTATTGTTGACTTTGTTGTTGTTGTTGGTCTTGTTGTCATTGGTATAAAGTTTTATAGAGCCTTTATCAATAAGGGCTCTTTCAATGGTTGTCCCTTTGTCTATAACCTCCTCAAAGGTTAATGCATATTGGATTTGTAAATGAAAGCCCATTTCTTGGTTGAGTTTAGTCATGAACATGGTGACTAATTGTTTTTCCAGAATTGGCCAAGGGAGTTTACTTGCTAAGCTTCTCCACCTTTGTAGAAAGGTAGCAAAGGATTCCCCATTCTTTTGTTTTGCGTTGCAAAGGTCCGTCATGGATATTTCATGTTCAAAGTTGTCAGAGAAATGATATACAAATTTCTCCGCAAGCTTATGGAATGTTTTTATGCTGGGGGGAAGTTGTGCAAACCATTTGGTGTCTTGACCACCTAGGCTCCTAGGAAAGAGTCTCATTAAGTATGTGTCATCATATGAGACCTCTAGGCAAGCAATGTAAAACTCCCTAAGGTGTTCCCTAGGGTCCCCTTTCCCTTTGTATTTGTCAAACTTGGGTGTTTCAAAATTTTTAGGAAATGGTGGCATGTGGATTGTCCTATGGAATGGGTATAAGCAAATATCCTTGAAAGAATATTATTTTCTTTTGTTTCCATGTTGCATATCATCAACCTTTTGGATCAAAGATTTCACAATACTAGGTAAATCTTGGGTAGGTGGTGGTTGTGGAATGTGGGTTTGTTGGTTTTGGATTAATTGTTGGAGGAAAGGTGGAATTTATTGATGTTAGGTGATTTGATTTTGTGGGGTTTGGATTTGATATTGATTTTGATGGGCAAGGTGTTGTTGGTAGGCAAGAAGTTGTTGTAAAACATGTGGTGGAATTTGTTTATTTTGATTGGGATTTTGTTGTGAGGTTTGGATGGAAGATGTAATAGGTGGTTGTGAGATTGGAGGTTGTACATATGTGAAGTTGGATGAAGGGTTGTTGCATGGATTGTTGTTGGGAATGTTGGATATATTGTAAGGTGGTTGGGAGAATAATTGTGTCATGAAGGCTATGGTGTTGGCGTAAAATTGGGGCACACTTGTGGAAGCACTTGTGTACATGGTCTTGTTGGGAATGTTAAGGGTGATTTGTTTCATAGATGTAGTGATGGTAGATGTGGGTATGGTTGTGGGATTTGGTGTGGTTGACGTGTTAGTAGGAATTGTGGATGTGGTGACATTTAAAGTTTGGGATGTGTTAGGAATATTATGGGATGAGGATGGTTGTGATGAGGTAGTGACATTGGGTATACTAGCACCATTTTTGAGGAGGAATTCAAGATATTTCGTGGGATCAGATTTTGACTCTATCTAATATGTCCATGGAATAGGCATCTTGCATGAAGTCTAAAACATATTGATCCACATTATTGATGTTGGATGTTGGGGCTAGTGGTATGTTGGCGAAAGGATTTAACATAGTTTTTGCATCATGGGATGATTGTAGTTGATTTGTGGGATTATTGTTTTGATCGGTTTGAGGCATCCTAATGCCAAAATTAACTCTAAAGGACTCCATGTCCTTGTTTTTCTTAGCTTGAGACCTTGTCAAGGCATACAATGGATTGGGTGTGAATTTGGTTGGACTATTGAAAGGTGGATGAAGGTTGAGACCTTAGAGAATGGATTTAAAAATATTAGACCCAAGGATAGGTGATGTTGGACTTTGATGTGATGAAAGGGAATAAAGATTTGGCCTTTAGAGAATAAAATATCAAAATTTTAAAACTAAGGATGGGTGGTGATATGATATGGAAAGGTTTGGTATAGGTTTTATCTTTAGAGAATAAATCTCAAAAGTTTTAAACCTAAGGATGAATAATGATGAAGGTATGAGGATGGATGAGAAACCTTAGAGGTTAAACCCCAAAGATAAATGGATGAATTGATTTTCAAAAATCTTGGACCTAAGAGGATAGGTAAGTGGGAGGATAAATTGAAAATGTGGGATGGATGACTTTATAAATTTGGAGAATTATTTTGGGATAAAAGGTATAAGATAACCTTTAGAGATTAAATCTTAAAAGGATTTCTTAGACCAAGGTGACGATGTATATGTAGGTGAATAATGATTTTGATGACCTTAGGATGAATTTGAAAGGGATGATGGTGTAGAAATGGATGACTAAGGTATACTTAGGGTGGTTTGGATGATAATCAACAAAGGAAAACCTTAGATGATTTTGGATAAAGAGGATTGGATGACCAAGCATGTTGGATAATTTTGATGATGTTTGAAAAAGATTTTCAAATCAAAGGTGATCTTGGATAAATCTAGATATTTGGATTATAAAAGGGATGTCCCTCCTTACTTAAGGTAGACTAGTGACCTTAAGCAAAAAGGGAGAGGATTATTTTACTTGAAGGTAGACTAATGACCAACAAGCAGAATGGGATACCTTAGAATATATCAACTTAGGAGTCATCTAAGCTCCTAAATCAATTATTCTAAAGGCTAATAAAATCTAATTTATAAAATTACTTAAGGTAGACAAAGTCTTAAGTACCCTATAAACTAGATGATTATAAGATCTAGATTTAATACTTGCACATGGTTTTGGATGTTGATTGATTTTTGGATTTTGGATAAGTTTGATTTGGATGTTGATGTTGGACTTTGGATAATATGGATAAGATTTGGATAAGGTTGGGTAATGTTGGGGGATGTTGGATGATTGAATTTGGACTAAGGTTGGGATGACTTGGATTCAAAATAAATTTTGGAATGGATGTGCAAAGGTCTAAGGATGAAAATCAAAATGTTTACCTAAGGAGGGATAATGAATTTGGATTGGGGTTTTAGAATGAAATGATTAATGAGTGGATAGCATAAGACCAAAGATCAAATATCAAAATGATGTTTATCTAAGGTCAAATGGGATGGGGTAAATGAATTTGGACAAAAGGTTGGACTATATTTGAGGATGAAAATGTGGACAAAGGTTTGACTCAACAATTAATTGGTGATTTGAGATGAATAGACTATAATCAAGGGTCCAATAATAAAAATGGTTTTCTCTAAGGTCAAAATGAAAGGATGTGGGTGAATTTGAACAAAAGGTTATGGATGATGATCAAAGGTGGACTTTGATTTTGACAAATTTTGACAAGGTGACCATGGATTTTGACTGGGGAGAGTCCAAGGATTCCAGGACAGGTGAATAGACACGTGTGGGATCTGATTTGTAAATGGCACTAATTTTTGGATATAAAACAAAGGCAAAATGGCATTAGAATAGAGACAAATGGTGCTGTAATACAGGTTTATGGTGCCATAGAAAATGGTGCCACAGGAAAATTTTATAGCACCAAATAGAGGAGTTATGGCGTTGAAGTGAGACAGTCTGAAATTTTAACTAGGGATTTGGGAAATTTTGGATTTTTGACTTAAGATTTTGGATTTTTCAAGGGTAAAATGCTTTGATTTCAAAAGGTTCAATGTTTGATTTCCAAAAGGATCAAATTTTCAATGGTTTGATTTTCAAAGGTTCAAGTGGTTTTGGACAATGTTGATACGATTTCTTGCCAAGTAGATACAAATCAAACAATCAAACACAATGTCATTTGACTCAATGTAACAAAGTAACTTTTGCTTTCACAGGGTATAACATGAAGACACTCCAAGAACATTAACTAGAAATTATTCAAGTAGGAGTGTATGAGACCATAAGCCCACTTCACTATTTTTATATAGGTGTAACATGCAAGTCCCATGAGGAGGAGCTAACGCTTTTGATCACCCAAGATCACTCATTATGTCATGAGGGGAGAGCATACATGGCATGCACACCCATTTCTAGAGGGAATTTGCACTTCTTAATGATAGATTCAATGTGTCTTGTGTAGTGAGTAACTTCACGGGCCTAACTGGTATCCATTGCATTACAATCTCATACGACTGAAAGGTCTTAAGATAGGATAATTATGAGCTTCTAGGGGAGTCCTCTAGCATACTCAAGGTACTTGAGGTACAAATCTGTGAATGGGGGTGTCCCAATTAGCTAACATTAAACAACTCAAGTCTTGGTGGACCAAGGGTCTTGGAGGTATATTGCTTGGAGATGAGAGGGTCCTTCCTTTAAATCTATCTTTCGAATCACAATGTTTCTATACTACACTAGAACACACGGTTAAGGTTGTCCCTTGGGGGGATGAAATCCCCAAGCAGGCCTCCTAAGAAGAAACTACTCTCTTATTTTTGATCCCTAAGATCACACTAGGCACAAGGGGAGAGCATACACAAGAAAAGTAACCCCTTTGGGTAACACTTAAAAGAATGAAAAGTGTTCACAAGTAGACTTTTGATCCCCAAGATCACCCTAAGGTGTGAGGGGAGAGCATACATCTACAAGTAAACCAAGCAAAACATACAAGTTAATTATCCCTCTAACTAATTTAGTTCAACTAAGCTAGTGAGAAAACAAAGAGTCTTCTACCAACAAAACCTACAACAAACTAGTCAATAATTACAAGATTTTTCTTTCTCTTGTGTTCTTTAACCTACATAGATGTGTTAGTACCTTGCACAAATCCCAAAAAATAGTTAACCAGATGGCACCAAAATACAGACAAATGGTGCTAAAACAGAACCATTAAATGCTAAAAAACCATCAGATGGTGCTCAAAATCAAGAAAAAGGTGCTACAATAGCAAAAGAAAGCGCTAAAATCCTTTGATTCTAATATTAAACAAACAACAGATAACAAAATAAAGATGGTGCTAAAAATAAGGCAAATGGAATTTAGTTCTAGCATGGCATTGAAAATTTGAAAAATGGCCCTAAAATTACTAAAAATGGCATTAAAATGTCTGTTACCTACCTTACCTTGCTGATTGGTTCAGTGGTGCCATTTTGTGTAGATATGGCAAGAAATTGCAGAACCTCCCTAAAACCTGCTCAAAAAAGGATGTTAGCTTAAAACAAACAAGTCAAATGGGGGTTAGAATGCTTCCCATCCTATCAAAAGGCACCAGGAGTTCCAGGTTAGAAGAAAAAACTAGTTAGTGTAGAGTGAAATAGTCTAAGGTTATGCAAAAAATCATTTTCAAGTATTCCTAGCTAAATTTCAGCATTAGGACCCCTATGTCTGTGTGTTTCTGATAAAAATAGAGAGCCCTAAATATTAGAAAGTGCCAAAACTTCTAAAAACACCTTAATTTTTTTTTGCTAAGCCTAGAGTGTTAGAAGAATCCATGAGATTATGGTGCCAAAATAGAGGTGGATGGCTGCAAAACAATGAAAAATGGTGCTATTCCACAAACGGATGGCTCCAAACTGAGAACTTTTGGCACTAAAACTCCTGCTTGTCTGGCTTCTTGCAATAAACTCAAACAAAATGGTTAGATTGGGACCATGGGGTCCCACCAGGCATGCCAAATGAAGATGAGAAAGTCAAGATTACATAAAAACATCAAAATGAAAGCAAATAAACCAAACTTATACCTTTCTATGCAATCCTAGCTCCTCACTCCTTGATAAGGTAGAGGAACTTGCACCCTTAGTTCCTAGATTCACCCACACTAGTGATTACAATGTGAAATGCTCTCTAAGTGTCAACACAATTTCACTATAATCTAGCTATGATGGAGAGAAATTTTGGCGTAATACGTTTACTCTAAAATTGGATGATGAAATGGCTTGTGGAGGCTTGTATGTATAGGAAAATTAGAAGGGATTTTGATCCAACGGTGGAGATTGATTGTTGAGATTGATTGTGAGATGGAGGGATAGGATTTGATCACCAAAATTGAATGGTGGAGAATAAAAATGAATCTTTTATTCATTTTGAGGACTTAGCATTAAATGTGATTTAGATGTGTGAGGAAATTAAAAATTAATTTCCTTTGGATGAGATTGAATTAAAAATTTCATTTTATGTGGGAATGTGAAGGTCATGTGACACATGCACATTTTTAGGCTCTTACATTTGCAAGCTAAAAATGTGGAAGATGTTTTAGCATGAAAATGGTAAAAATGAGTTGGAGGGTTTATGTATTTTTTGAAAATTTTAATTTGTGGGTGTGGGAGAAGGTGTTAAGCATGATTTGACCAAGTTAATCAGGGTGATTAACTTAGTTAATGTGGCTGGAGAAAATTAGTGGATGAGGTAGTCAGGGTTTAGGATTAATTAAATAATGATTTATTTAATTAATCCATGTCTAGGGGTCATGTAGGCTAGGGTAGCTAATTAAATAATAGGTATTTAATCAACTAGGTTAGGGGTAGGCTAATCAGTAGGGCTAATTAATCAGATAAGTATGATTTATCTAATTAATTAGGTTTAGGGAAGTGGACAAATTAATTAAATAAATATTTGACATATTTATTTAATTAATTAGGATGATGTTAGTAAGGTGTGACTATTGAATTAATTAAATTAATTCATTTTTATGGTTAATTGATGAAGGATGGATGAATGGTTCAAGTGTTGGATAGATTGATTAGTTAAAAAATAATTTAATTAATTAATTAGATGAAGAATTAGTGTTGTGGATGATGTCAAAGAGTGGTTAGACGAGACATTTTTAGATGTCTACAATATATATATAGTATATAATAATAAATATAATTAATATATATTTATAATATACAGTCCATGGATAACAAGCCCAAGCCTGAATTTTGCCTTACTTGACCCATTCCGACACAAAGTCACAAAGGTATTTCATTTGCCCAAATGTATACTTCATGCCATGATATATACCACCTAGACATGAGCCCTCTCTCTCTCACCTATATCTCCTCTCCGTTGTCTCATCCTCTCTCTTTCTCTCTTTCTATCTCTATCTCCTTAAGTGTGCAATGGGTATATTGGAGAGGTCTCAAAGGTGACTTATCAGGTCCTTAAGCAATCCTAAAGTATAGCTCACCATGGACATAGAATATAATATATAATAAAAAATTTAACTGTAATATAGATTTTATATATAAAATAAACATAGAATAAATAACAAATATATATAAATACTAAATATATACATTAATTAATATAAATATACGAATATATAATATAATAATAAAAATATATTTAGTAATGTGATAGGTGAAAGTCAGGTTTAGCAGATCAGACATAGTCATGAAACCCTAACCCTACCATCATCAAGGAATCTAATCTAAATGAAATCAAAGGACAATGCAATTCAAGCATAACATCACCTAGACCGTGCGATTCCTTGTTTGAGGGATGTGGACTGCTTCTTCAATAATGAACAATTGCAATGCTGAAAGCTGCCATGATGGATGATAAAAGCTCAATTGGATAATCAGATGCTCAAGATGATAATGTAGGTGCTATATGATTGCTGTATATGATTGCTGGATATGATTGCTGGATTGCTGGATTGCTGGATGTCTCATATGGAGTGAGAGGGTGTTTATATAGGACTTAGCCAAGATCAATCAACGGTGGAGATTCAGAGGCTATGTGAATGGCTAGGATTGAAAGTTACTAAATTTAGATTCCATTAATTGTGCATGTGAAGGATATGAATGAAAGTTGTCTTACAACACATGATTGACTGGACAAGTGTTGGAATGTGATAAAAGGGGAGGAATTAATTCAAATAAAATATTTGAATTAGTTGGGATATGAGTTAGATATTAATTAAATAAATTAGATTTATTTAATTAATAGGATAAATGAATAAAATGGGATAAGATATGATGTGGAAATTAATTAAATAAATAAAATTTATTTAATTAATTGGCTAAGTGGATGAGAATGGGATTTTAATTAAATAAATAAAATTTATTTAATTAATTGGCTTAATGAATAATGATTTAACAAGGTGTTGCTAGACATGGACAAATTTGGGTGTCTACGTTTTGCCCTTCTTTGATACAATGTTCGGTAGAACGTTGTGTCAAAGAAGATACGATATATGTTCGATAAACAAGTTATGCCCCAGTGTAACTGGCAGGTGATGCCCCCTCGAGAGGTAAGCCAGGCTAACCAGGAAGGGCTGGGTTGGCTCTCGATAGAAAAAATGGCTAAAAAAGAAGGCAGACGCGAAGAAAATGGGAGTTGGATGGAAGAAAATAGGCTGTGGCATAGAAGAATGAGGGTTTGGAGAAGGACTATAAGTAGGTTCTTCCATGGCAAATAGGCTCATTTGTGCTTAGAAACTAGAGAAACTCAGAGCTCCTGATAGTGAAAGTGGCAGAGCTAGCAGGATGGTTATTCCACGCAGGGATCATTGTGCGGAGCGGGTGAGGACACATGGACGACCAGAGGGAGCAGGTGCACCGGTATGTTTCAAAACTTTTCCCAAAAGCATGTAATTAATAGCCTAAAAGCGTAATTAATTCACACACGTCACCAAAAGCGACTAGGTTAGGAAATAGCACATTTAGGTCGCTTATGTAGGAATAGAGATCGCTTGTAGGAGTTTTGGTCGCGTATGGGCGTGGGTAGGTCGCATAGGGGAAAACGGGTCGCATCCCATCAGTGGGAAAAACACAGTCGAAAAGCGCGGAAAGAGCAATATGCGTCGCTTATGGCTAGAAAGGGCTCGCTTATAAGCAAATAGTAGTCGCGTCACGTAGTTTGGCTCGCTTATGGATAGAAATGGCTCGCATAGGGAAAGTAGCGTACGTTTAAGGCTAGAAGGGTCGCGCATGGTAATGTAGCTCGCTTAAGGTGTAAAATTAGGCGCATGTAGCATATAGCGCGCATATGCAGTAAGAGTAAGCGCTTATAGTGATAGAGCTCGCTTATGGGCAAACAGTAAGCGCATAGGATAAAATAGCTCACATGTAGTGAAAACAGGGGCGCATGTGCAAAAGAGCTCGCTTTTGGGCAAAACAGTAGCGCATAAGGAAAGGCTGGTCACTAATAAGCTAAGAAGAAGCGCATGTGGTAAAATGGGACGCTTATGGTAGGTTGAAGATAGAATAGCAAATAGAGAAGCAAATTTTGATATGGATGACTAACGGAATGGACTGACAAGGGTAAATGGATGATGTAGGATGTACTACCGCCATTGTTATCGCGAGAGCCCCATCTGAGAGATTTACGGCTGGTGAGACGGTTAGATGCAGAGGAGCTACTGGTGTTAGAGATCCTGGGCTTGGAGCATGTGTCACGATTAGAGCCAGTTCAGGCATATCGAGGGCTGATGACAGCAATGGTGGAGCGATGGATGAGCGAGCACAGTTTATTCTTGTTACCGACAGGAGAGGCGACCATTACCTTAGAGGATGTATTCCAGATATTAAGGATTCTGATAGATGGGGATCGGGTGGATTATGATCCGGAGATGGGTCCAGCTGCATTTAGGAGATTGTTTGGGACACCAGACATCGGAGCAGAGGGTTCAAAGATACCGATGGGGAGGATGGAGGAGCTCTGTGACAGATTACAGCGGGTGGTAGTGGCTATCATTAGATGGCTAGTGGGTGATAGGAGAGCGAGAGGGTTTCCCGTAGGATGGGGGACAGTTATGGAGGGCATGTTTTCCTATGGCACGAGATATGCATGGGCAGAGTGCGTGTTGGGATAGCTCTATCATTACTTGCATGATTGCGCGTATATGTTTGGAGCTAGTATGTCAGCTGGAGTGACAGTATTGCATGTATGGGCATATGAGCACATTCCGGTGATGAGACCAGAGGGATGGGTGGCTAGAGCAGCAGGAGAGCCATTTGCGCGGATATATAGAGGAGCGTTGACTTATCGACAGCGCCGCGGTGTGGTATACTGGCGGTAAAGATTAGATGAGGTAGATAGATTTGTATGGAGGCCATGGCTAGGATGTGAGCAGTGGGAGGAGGAGGATGCGGAGCTTGTCTATGCTAGATAGGTGAGATACATTTTTGGACGCGGCGTGTATATTATAGAGCGCTATTTGCTAGAGAGAGCGTTGAGACAGTTTGGAGAGGCATAGGCAGTACCAGTAGGTGATGCCATTTTTGGGAGGATGAGGTAGGAGGTATTTGATTGGGGTCTAGAGGTTGTGGTGGACACAGCTTTGGCAGAGAGAGATGGACTACAGCTAGTAGCTTGGCAGTGGGGACAGGGTCCTGCAGATCCAGGCACATTACCAGAGTACGATGTATACTGGGCGACAGCTAGGCCGACTCGGTTGACACGAGATGGGGAGATAGGAGAGATTGGGATGGAGAGGCCAGTTCAGAGGAGACGACGACGGGCTCCACCAGCACAGGCTATTGTGCCAGCTGCACCAGGGATACAGATGCCAGGGCAGGTGCCAGGTTAGCCTGCTATACTAGCACAGCCTCAGGCACAGATTGGAGCAGGTGATGATGTTGGTATTCAGCAGCTGTGGAGACAGATTAGAGAGGAGAGGAGATGGAGGCAGCGAGCGCAGATGAGGCTGAGGAGAGTGGAGATGGATGGGCATCAGGCCATGATTAGTTTGCGGCATGCGAGAGCACAGGCACAGACCTATCAGGCGCAGCTACAGTTGAGAGCACAGGGAGGAGATGGACAGGATGACGGTGCTCTAGCTAGAGTGATAGGAGAGAGAGACACAGCTAGGTAGCATGAGCAGATGATGAGACTAGAGCGAGACACTGTGATACAACAGGAGCAGGCTATGAGAGCAGAGAGGGATGGTTTGTGAGCTGAGAGAGATAGGGCAGTGCAGCAGCTGCAGGGGATGACCAGTGAGCGAGATAGAGCAGTGGCTGCCTTGGGGACTGATGGAGCTACGATGTACTTGGCCACACAGTTGACAGCGGTACAGGCAGAGCTTCGGAGAGTGCAGGGTGAGGCTGAGTATTACAGAGGCTTATACTATGGAGCTGTGCCGGCAAAGCAGAGACAGCCTAGCTTCAGTAGCAGATCAGGGGCTTCGAGCTCACGGAGGTCAGGTGGATCGCGATCAATAGCCTCAGTGATGGGGCCACCGAGAGATGGAGGACCAGGTACAGGAACTAGTGGCGGTGGTGGTCAGGGTGAGGGAGCTGGCAGTAGTCACTAGGGCATACCTTGTTTACATTGTATTATGATGAGGCCTAGAGCCGATGTTGTACATTCATTCTTTCAGGGCTCAGCTTGTATTGTAGACACTTGTATTTTGACACACATGTATATATATATGGCAGTTTTGGCGATCTATATGATGTTGTAATGGTTATGATGTGGATATTATGATGGCTATGCATGTTGTATGGATTATATATGGATATTTATGCAAATGTTAATGAATAGAAAATGTATGAATATGTAAATGGTAAGGATATGGATAGATGTATGCATATAGGTAGATGGTAATGAAAGAGATATATGATGGATGTATGTATGGCTAACACACTTGTTTTTGCAGGAGCAGGAACATGGACAAAGGAGGATGGAAATGATTGATCTTGGCTGAGTATGATGGAATGGATAGATAGAATGGATAGGTAGGATGATGATGGGCAGCTTTCAAGTAATTGCTCAAAAAAAAAAAAAAAATGCAGTCCTTATGTTTGATATAGCATATGGATTTTATGCACCAGGGTATAAGAGACCAAGGTGTCAAGGTATCCAATGCGCAACTAGCGTGTTACAATCTTGTCTGAACGCATGAGGTCAAGATGTTGAGCCAACATACACAAGATATGAATAACAGCTAGTGTTGGACTTTGACGCTACAAGCAATGGTTTGAGCTTAGCTCCACTACACATAATGATAACTTGCTGGTTATATGTATGGAGTTAGTCTTAACATAGAATAGTCTCAAATGCATAAGAGACTGGTTAGCTTCTCAGATGCTAGAGATATTGATATGTAAGATGCTAATCCCAACACGTACAAGATACCAATACGCATAGGAAGAGAATAAGATCATCCCGCAAACACGGCATACGAAAGCTATATGACCATGCCCCAGTCCTTACTTCATCGCAACATACCAAGATATAAATGGATCAAGGCAGTCTTGATTAGGCATAGAAAAGGGACAAAAGATAAATCAAAAGAGAAAACAAAAGATACTGTCATCACGTTCTCTTGCCAAATTTTGAGTGCTCTTGGATAGATCAAGCTGGCACCTTGTTAAGAGGAAAGCTACATCCTGTTGAAGGCTAAAGTTGTTGATAAACTGGTATAGCAAATGTTGGCTTAAGGCATGCGGACAAATAGCTTTTGGCATACTTTGGATTGGTTAAAGTGCTGGAGCTTTCAATATACACATGGTTTGCTTCTTGTTTGAGCTAATCAAAGAGAAGAAGATGGATGAGGAAAGAAGATGAAGAAGATGGGGTGGATCATCTGTGCTTGAGTACTGGAAACTTCCTTCGTATTCCAGACTGCCTACATACCCTATATCCACGGGATCAAAGCACATTTACGATGAAGATGAGACATGATGAATATGTAGTTCTGGGTTTTATTGATGATGTAAGTGATGAAAGATTGAAGGATGTGTAGAAGAAAGATGAAAATGACTGATGAAAGGGGCTATCGTCTTAGCCTGAATCAGAGTGCTTCCTTCGCATCTCAGATTGCCTACATACCCTGTATCCACGGGATCAAGGCGTCAACGATAGAGCTAGATGTAGTTCTTATTGATATGGCTAATCGATTGGATGTTTGATCAAGCGATGTTTGTTGCGATTGTTGGATGAATGTGGATGGATTGCGAAGGTATGAGTCCTGGTTGCAAGTCGTTAGGTCATATTTGTCGGTGGACATGTGCCATGGCTGCAGTTGATAAGGTGTGCTGTGTTGTAAGCTGAGTTGTTTGATGTGTTATGAGCTAGAGATAACAGGATCCACGGGATCAAGATCAGAGAACGCAGATTTCAAGATGAAAGATAACAGTATCCACGGGATCAAGGCGTCAACGATAGAGCTGTATGTAGTTCTTATTGATGTCGCTAATTGGTTGGATGTTTGATCAAGCGATGTTTGTTGCGATTGTTGGATGAATATGGATAGATTGCGAAGATATGGGTCCTGGTTGCAAGTCGTTAAGTCACATTTGTTGTTGGATATGTGCCATGGTTGAAGTTGATAAGGTTTGTTGTGTTGTGAGCTGAGTTGTTTGATGTGTTATGAGCTAGAGATAACAGGATCCACTTCCAAATAAGACTCGACAAATGCCCCCAGTGCAGGATGAGGTTTATTATGCAGAAGCGACAATGCAGAAAAGATGTGGCCGAGATGCTAAGGTGCCAAAAGATATAGGTATCACAACAATGTCTCAAGTATGATAGCTAGCATTGGCAAAGGATGAAGATGAAAAGCTATGTGTGACATTGTGAGGTGGATTGGGATTATGTCTTATACAAGATGAAATGGGGAAATATGATCAAATGAACCAAACAGATGAGGGAAGCTGGTCACTACACATAGCGCCTGTTTGCCAGGTTTTCACTATGGTACTTATCCAAGACGCCTGTTTACCAATTTTTCACTAGAGGACGGATTATTTATCATATATTTTTTTTGTTTTCGCTTGTTTTTTTTTTTTTTTTTGCTTTTTTGGGGATAGCTGAGATTTATGGATAAAACTTCTTGAGATGAACGCTATTGACTGGTTCATCCAAGGGAATGCCTTCTGGTGTTGACAGAGTGTATGCACCTGATCCATAGACTGCTGTGATAATAAAAGGACCAAGCCAATTGGGTTCAAACTTGCCCTGTTTCTCTCGATGTTGTTGATTCCTTTGGTTTTCTTTAAGGACAAGGTCACCAACTTGAAATCTGCGTTCTCTGATCTTTTTGTTGTAGCTGTGGCGTAGCCGGTTTTGATAGACTTGAAGATGGTTCAATGCTGTAAGGCGGCGTTCATCTAATAGCTCAAGATCATGAAGTCTGGATACTCGATACTCTTCATCTGAGATAGTATGTTGCAAGGATATGTGCAAAGAGAGGATCTCAACCTCAATAGGCAAAATAGCTTCAGTACCATAGACGAGAGCATAGGGCGTGGCTCCAGTGGGAGTTTTGATGCTTGTTCTATATGCCCATAATGCAGGATGTAGTTGTAGATGCCAATCTCGACCAGCTTCATTAACAATCTTTTTAAGGATCTCGATGATTGTCTTATTAGAGGCTTCAGCTTGACCATTGCTCTGAGGATAGTAAGGCGTAGAGAATCTATGTTGAATATGGAACTTGTTGCAAAGATCTCTAACCTCTTGGTTCTTGAAAGGGCCACCATTGTCTGTGACAATAGCTTGAGGAACTCCATAACGGCAGATAATGTAATGTAGGATGAATTTGGCTATTTGTTTACCTATGATATAGGTCATTGGTATGGCTTCTACCCACTTCGTGAAATACTCAGTGGCAGTAATAATAAACTTATGACCGTTGGATGAAGTAGGATGGATTTTACCTACGAGATCAAGTCCCCATTGCGAAAAAGGCCATGGAGTGACAATAGGCTGAAGCTCATGTGCTGGTGCATGTATTAGATCTCCATGTTTCTGACATTGTAGACATCTCCTTGCAAATTGTTGTGCATCTTTTTCCATAGTTGGCCAATAGTATCATGCTCGTAGAAGTTTCTTAACAAGGCTAGGGCCAGCGGAATGCGAACCGCAGACACCTTCATGTAGTTCACGTAAGGCCATTTTTGCTTCCTCGGAATCAAGACATCTAAGAAGGATACCATCAAGACTCCGGCGATAAAGGGTGTCTCCTAAGATAGTGTAACGAGAGGCTCGATGGATAAAGGTTTTGCGTTGGGTGTTGGATAGTAGGAGTGGAAGGGTTTGATTACGGAGATACTCGTATATATCCTCGTACCATGACGAGTTGGGACCAACAATTTCACATATAAGCTTAGACTGTGGAATTTCAAATGCTGGGATCAAAAGCTGTTCAACCAAGAATTCACATTTATAGGTGTTAGATGGCATGTCTAAAAGAGATCCAATCATAGCCATGGCATCTGCTGCTCTGTTTTGTAGTCTGGGAATTTGCTCAAAGGTAATATCCTCAAAATATTTCTTGAAATCATCCACCATTAGCTTGTATGGGAGAAGCTTTTCATCTTTTATTTGATATTCATCTAAGACCTGTTTGATAACCAGCTGAGAATCACCAAAGACACGTAACTGTTTGATAGCCCATTGTACTGCCATGCGCAAGCCTGTGATTAAAGCTTCATACTCTGCTATGTTGTTGGTACATGGGAATGCTATTCTGTATGATTTAGGTATACAATCTCCTTGAGGGGTGACAAACAAGATACCTGCTCCAGAACCATGTTGTGTGTATGATCCATCAAAGTATAGTTGCCATCGTGCTGGAGAATTCAAATTAAACAATCCTTCATCAGGGAATTCTGGATATATTGGCTGAATATCTGTGATGGGTGCTGCAGCTAATTGATCAGCAATAACTTGTCCTTTGATAGCTTTGCGGTTCACATATTGTATGTCAAATTCACTTAAGATCATAACCCATTTTGCTAATCTCCCTGTGAGAAGGGCTTTTGAAAGGAGATACTTGAGGGGATCCACATTAGAGATGAGCTTCGTTGTTTGGTTCAACATATAGTGTCGCAACTTTTGGGAAGCAAACACTAATGCTAAACAAGCCTTTTCCATGAATGAGTAATTGAGTTCATATCCCACAAGGGTTCTGCTGATGTAGTAAATGGCTTGTTCTTTGCCTGAGTCATCATGTTGAGCTAGAAGGGCACCCAATGCTGCGGTTGTTGATGATATATAGAGCAGTAATGGACGATCAGGTATCAGAGGTACTAGCACAGGAGGTGTTGCCAAGTATTCCCTTATCTTATCAAAAGCCTATTGACACTTTTCATCCCACTTAAAAGGTTCACCCTTACGAAGAAGATGTTGAAAAGGATGACATTTATCTACTAGTTGTGAGATAAATCTACGGATAGATTGTAGCCTACCTTGTAAATTACGGAGCTGTTTGAGATTTGTTGGTGGAGGCATTTCGATGATAGCTTTTACCTTAGCTGGGTCCACTTCTATCCCTCGTCGAGACACAATATATCCCAACAGTTTTCTTGATGTTACACCAAATACACACTTCTTTGGGTTTAGTCTGACTTGGTATTTTTCTAATCGATCAAAGATTTGTGCCAATACTTGTAGATGTCCTCTTGTCTTGGATTTTCCCAGGATGTCATCAACATAGTCTTCCATGATAGTATGAAAAAGGTCATGAAAAATAACTGTCATGGCTCGTTGATAGGTAGCTCTAGCATTTTTAAGACCAAAAGGCATTACAACCCAGCAATAGGTACCCCATGGACAGATAAAGGATGTTTTATCTTGATCTTCCTCTGCTATTCGGATTTGATTATAACCTGAAAATCCATCCATCAAAGATAGCATTTCATGTCCTGCTGTAAGATCTACAATGTTGTCTATGCTTGGTAGTGGGAAATCATCCTTAGGACAAGCTTTGTTAAGATCCCTAAAGTCTGTGTAGCAATGAACACGTCCATCTGGTTTTGCTACAAGTACCAAATTTGAAACCCATTCTGGATAATCAATAGGCTTTATAAATTTTGCTTCTAACAGTTTCTGAATTTCTACTTTGACCAATAAGGCAACTTGTGGATGCATTTTGCGCAATTTTTGTTTGACAGGCTTTGCATCTAGAGATACTGCTAAATGATGTACCACAAGTGAAGGATCTAGACTTGGCATGTCTGCATAAGTCCATGCAAAATTTATAGCTCTTCTCAGAAAAAATGTTGTGAAGTTTCTTTGTTCTTGCTCTGATAGTGATGCTGCCAAAAAAGTAATTTTCAGATTCTGCTCTGTTCCCAAGTTCATGTCTTGTGATTTTTCAACTAGCACAGTTGATTTCTCATGGTAATCAGTGGCAACAGGAAGATCAAATCCCTCATCCTCAGGCGCCTCAGGGAGGTTTTCACCTTCAGATACGTCCTTTATTTTTACTTTTTCATGGTCAAGAGATGCCTTGCGGATTTCACCTAGTGACCTATTTTGTTGAATTTTGTTTATTTCACTTTTGCGACTGAAGGATTTGATACTTCCGCCAAAATATGCTAGTTTAGGTAAATCCATCATGAAACCTACTTTATGATCACCCAATGGAATACCTTGTCTCAAACCCATGAATTCTGCAATGGCTTCGTCATTTTCAAATGTATCTAATATCGGTGCCCCCTGTTGGTCCCAATCGATGAGGTCAGGATATACGAGTGAAAGGCTAATGGAGGAATCGTGATGACTAGAAGAGGTTGTGGAAAACATGAAGATGGAATGTTCTTGAAAAAGGTCGGTGATATGAAGGGAGGAGTCATCGATAGTATCTGAATTAGAAGTCTCTCCTACTGAAGAAGGTCCAACGTCAATATCGGAAATACACTTAATGTCTTTGGGTCGCGGTACCTCCGGTTGGTAACCAAGGCCTTGCTTATTAAACTTCTTAGACACAATAATAGGCTCAGTAGGTCCTTGTTCCTGTGATCCCAAGCCGCCATGTCCTTTATAGCCCATGTTCTTTATGATACGAAACCCATTGTTGTATCGCTCTACTTCAAGTTGGACTTGGTCATTGTCATCAAAGAATATCCAAGAGTTGATGTCCTCAATGTCTTCATCATCCAAGAAACCACCCTTAATGAATACTGTAGGGGGAGCTCTGATAACAGCGGAGGATGAAGTTGGCTTGGATGTAGAGGGCTTACCATGGGATTTAGGAGATAATGGAAGGGTACCAACACAATAGGACTCTTGTAATTTGTATTCACCAGGGCCATGTTCGGTATATTTGATATGGAGGTTGGAAGCGGCTTTGCTAGATGAGGGCTTAAGAAGATCGGATGGGTTTATATAGGATGAAGATAGATATGCCTCGGTGTTGATAGGAATGTGATTTGGACTCTGATATTTAGCTTGAAAGGCACGACAGAACTCAAATGGATTGGGATCAGCTTGAATGGTAACCTCAACACCCTTATGTGGAAATTTAAGGCATTGGTGGTATGTAGAGGGAACTGCTTTAAGGGTATGGATCCAAGGGCGTCGAAGGATGATGTTGTAAGGAAGATCAATATCAAGGACTTGATAGCGAGTTTCTGTAATGACCGGCCCAACTTGAATAGGCAATAAGATAATCCCTTCGGTATCTCTTTCAGCGTCATCATATGCTCTGATGGTAATAACCTTGGAAGTGTCAACATCTTTCTCAGAATATCCCAATTGCTTGATAAGTTTCAAAGAACATATATTAAGACTAGCTCCCCCATCTATCAAGACTCGTTTGATATGGCGTTGTTTAACAAATACTTCAATATGGAGGGCTTCGTTATGTGACGGATGAATGGAGGGTTGAAGATCTTTGTCGGAAAAGGTTAAGTGACAAGGAGCTGCAATGCTAGCGACCATAGATTGGAATTGTGTGATATTAATATTATTAGGCACCGAAGACTCTTGTAAGGCTTTATCAAGGATAGCTTTATGTGCAGGGGATATGCGGAGCAGCTCAAGAATAGATATGTGTGCGGGTGTTTTGCCAAGGTGATCCAAGAGGTTATAGTCAGAGAGAGATCAAGGAGAGTGAGGAGGTGCTCCTTGAATAGTAACTCGACCTCTTCGCGTGGTTACGACACAATCAGGTGCTCTCCCTTGGACGGTAATGGTGGAAATGCGAGCATGGTCAATGCGGCCAATGGTAGATGATGCATAGTTATTTAGAATAGCATTTCCAGCCTGAAGGTTATTTGTCTGATCATGAGATGGAAGTGGATTCTTGAAAGTCTCTAGATCATAGTTTGATGTTGATTGTTGAGCAGGTTGAGCTGTTGAAGGTGTGACGTTGATTAAACCTTGATCAATGCAGTCTTGGATAACATGTTTTAAGCGCATACAACCATTTGTTTTGTGCCCTTTAACTCGATGGTAATCACAATACTCATTTTCTTTATACCAAGGAGCTCGAAAGAGTGGTTCACCATTTGGTGGTGCATCGGGTAGAATAATATCTCCTGCTTGAAGTAGCTTTTGAAGAACAACTTCCATGGGTTCCACTAATGGTGTAAATTGTCGGCGTGGATTGGAAGTTTGGCGTTGGTTTCTTCGTTGAGGAAAAGGCTGTCTTGGTGTAGAGGCTGCTTGAATGTTGATGGGAGCTCTCATAGTTTGAATATTCTTCGCGTCTACGATACCGTCATTTACAACATTCTTGTTCTTGTTCCAAAAGTGAGACTTATCATTGGAATTTTGGGGAGAATCTTTGTTGTCGCGAAAGATCTTGATAGTGCCCTTGGCAATTAAGGCTCGTTCAATAATAACTCTTTTGGAAACTAGTTCGTCAAAGGTGCTAGCACTTTGCAATTGTAGTTGGAATGACAGCTCAGGATGAAGATTTTGAACAAAGATGTCAAGCTGTTGTTTCTCAGGTATTTCCCATGATAATTTGCTAGCCATATTACGCCATTATTGGGTAAAAGCAGAAAAGGGTTCACCGTTGCGCTGTTTGGTATTGACAAGGTCATTCATGTTTACCTCATGTTCAATGTTGAAGGCAAAGTGTGATCAAAATTTGTTTGCTAATTCTGCAAAAGATTTGATGCCTGGGGGTAAATGAGAAAACCATTCAAGAGCTTGTCCTGCTAAGCTTCGAGGAAATAGTCTCAAAAGATACGTATCGTCATAAGAGACATCAAGACATGCTACAAAAAAGGCTCGAAGATGGTCTTCCGGATTCCCTTTCCCTTTGTATTTATCAAATTGTGGGATTTCAAAATGTGGTGGAAAAGGTATCATATTAAGAGACTTGTCAAATGGATAGGCGCATATGTTTTCGAGAGAAAAAGGTGTCTTGCCTTGTCCTACCCTTTCATCGATCATCTGTTGAACATCTGCTAAAGATAATTGCTATTGTTGCGAAGGGGGTGGAGTATGGTAGGAGATATATTGTGGTTGCGGTTGTGGGATATATGGAGTTGTGACTATTTGTTGCGGTTGTGTACCCACAATGTATGTCAAAGGATTGGTATGCGACACGTATGTGTTGGAGGATTGCTGTCCTTGAGACACAAGCGGCAATTGGGTGTACATCACATGGGAAGTGGATAGTGGATTGGTAGTAGCGAATGGTTGGGAAGTTGGTATTGAATTCACGACACGGTAAGTGACAGAGGGATTGGCAGATATGACAGAAACATTTGGATTTGTATATTGAACGATATGAGGATTGGTATGTGTCATAGGTTGGGTGACAATAGGGATGCTTTGGGTAGCATAGGATGGATTGATGGTGCATGAAGGATTGGAAGAATATGACGACATGGATGTGAGTTGATCAACATAAGCGATCTTATTGTTCGGATTGGCTTGAGAAATGGGGGGATCACTCATGTCAATGAGACTAAAGTTGGGATTATATGATAGCATTGAAGTATTAGTAGTTGGTATGTGGGATATGGTATTCGTATGAGAGGTAGTGGATTGTAATGGGTGTGAAGCATGGACAACATGTGTTGTTGGAGTGGCTTGAGAGGTTTGCACACTATAAGACATGGGAATAGCTTGTGATGCTCGAAGTATTTGCGCTTGTGTTACATGGACAGCTTGTGTTACTTGAGGCATGGAAACAGTCATGGTAGAAGGAGAGATATGTTGAGGAACATGGAAAGGTGGAATGTTGAGATTTTGTGACATGAGAGGGAGCACATTGGTGGGCACTATCAATGGTTCTAAAGTATGCTCTGATCGTGGTAGCTCAAATGAAGCAACAATAGGTAATGAGGACGATGTTTGCGATGTAGTAGGAGATGATGTGACTATAGTAGATGGTCCATTCGCAACAACAGCAGTAGTGTTGGGATCTTGCTCTCTAATAGCGGATATGTCAAAATCTTTCGGTAGTTTAGCACCCATGCGAGCAAGTTGGAGAAAACAATGATCAGGCTCAGATATCATAAGTTTCTCAACTTGGTCCCATAGATAGGTATCTTGGAATTTTGATGAGTCGTCTTGAGATTGTTCTTCGAAAGTTTCCAAGGATGGTGGAGGTTGCATTCGTTGTGAAGATGAATTGCCAATAGTGTATCCTTGAGGTATAAACATATGAGAAGGCATACCAGTTGTGAATTGAGTTGCGTCCTTAAGAGGTGTTGTGAATTGTTTCATCTCAGCTTGCAATTTGGCTTCCATTTCAGCTTTCAATTTGGCTTCTATTTCGGCTCAATATTGACTCCTAGTTTGAGGCATGATGTTGATGATGAAGTTAAGCTTGTCAAAGTTTTGAGACCCAAAAGATGATAGTTATCTGGTTGGTTGATTGGTTGTTGTTTTGGTTTGTTGGTTTGGCTAATTTGCTTGGTTGATTTGTTTTGGCTGACTTGTTGTTGTTGGGTTGTTGTTGGTTGTCCCTAGAGGATAGCTCAAACACTCAAGGGAAAGATTATTTGTTGCTGATGTTTGTTGGAGCTAAAGCTAAAGGATGTTGTTTGCTGAAACTAAAGCTGAAGGATGACGTTGGTTGAAGCTAAAACTGAAGGATGTTTGCTGATTGAAATGATTGGGTTAATGTCTGATTTGCTGGTTGGGGTCTCAAAAAGATGGAAAGCTCATGAGTTGTGATTGATTGATAAGCTCAAAAACAGGAGACAAAGTCCAGGTATTTGCTGTTGATCAATAAGAAGTCTGAAAGCTGATGTTTAAGACTTAAGCAAGCTGGACTTGTGGCTAATTTGGCTGAGGGACGAAGATTTGCAGGTATTTTAGCTACAGGCGACTAATGATAGCTCAAATGCGACTCAAAGGATGCTAAAGGTGATCAATGATAGCTCAGATGCGATCTGGTTTAGGCTCAATAGAGAATGACAGTGTTAACCAGAAGTGAATGCTATGCCAGAGGCGACGACTGTGGGTTCAAAGGTGATTTTTTGTTGATCAGAGGTGACTCAGATATCCCTAAAGGTGACAGTCTTTCAGAGGCGAGCTCATTCAGGCATAACGCGACTAACTGCAGCTTAAAGGCGATTTGGCTCAAACAAGATGCGATCGGTTATGGTTCAGATGCGATTTGGTTCAGGCAGTAGGCGATCAGCTGTGGTTTAAAAGCGACTCTGTTTAAGCAATATGCAGGCAGCTGTTGTTTAAAAGCGACACAGTTCAGGCAAAAAGTGAATTACTATAGTTCAGAAGTGATGTCTGTGATCTGTGCAAGTAGTTTAGGTTCAAAAGCGACTGTGTTTGTCCAAAAGTTGTCTGATTTTGTAGTTTTTCAGCAAGAAAATAGTGATAACAGTCACTCACACTCACAACAAGCACAAACTAATACAACCTAGGCTAGGATAAGACAGTATCCGTTGAATCCCCTAGCTGCGCCTATTCAAAGTGGGTAGCTCCAGGATCTTGGTAGCACCAGCTCCTCCTTACATTTGCACACACTTCTCACGCATACCAAGATCCGGGTTTCTTATAAGGCTTGACCCTCTCCAAACCTTTAGATTGTCCCTGCTACCTCGGCTAAGAACTGCATGAATCAGGGCCGCTTCAAGGGTTTTGCCCTCTGCGTCAATAGATAGAAGGTTTTTGGCTACTACACAAAGTTGCTAATAAGGGCATCCGTTCGGGTGGCTATACATGCGGCAGTGCTACTCTCTGTTATGGAGTCTCCCAGCCTCCAAGGGTTGTGCCTTGGAGGGTTTTGGGGGAGGTTGGCTATCGGTATATCGCAATAGCACCCATTGTTTGTGGCTTTCGACACAAACACTTTTCTTATATAGCTGTTCAGAAGGTCTTGGCTTTAGCCCGTTACCGCTTGGGTCGTATCCCTTCTCACACCGGGAAGGCAGGGCCTCTAAAGATAATGACAAGTTCTCATACACCCAAGATCCATTTGATAGGCAAGGGGAGAGGATACTTTTGCCATTAAATTTGGGTTACAATCAGGCACATGCAAGCAAACAAAAAGATAAATCAAGCGCAGAGCAAACAATAGTTCATTTTAAGCACCAAGCCCAAATATGCCTAATTTAGTGAAAAAGCACAAATCTTGGACCGATCGAACCTGCAACAGATATGTTAGTAGTTTGATAACCTCCTTTCTTGGAAAAATTGATAAGATGTTGCGCAAATACCTAATTAATAGCCAAAAATCCAACTGGAACTGAAACAAATTTGAAAACAACAAAACTTACCAGATGCGATTCACTGCTGATCAAAAGCGATCTTCATTTTACCAGAGGCGACAGATTGCAGATCATATGCGACACGAAAAATACAGGATGCGACATCTGTCAGCTCATAAGCGATGCGTATTAGCCTAACGCGATCAATTGAGGGCTAGATGCGAACTGTATCTGTAAAAACAAAGCCGACAGACAAAACCCTAGCCTAACAGGCGATTACTGTCAATTCAAAAGCTATTCTAATTAACTCAAACGTGGCCTCTGTAGACTCATACGCGATCCAGATATACTCAGAAGCGACCGGCTGCGAGACAAAAGTGACCTGTATCTGCAAAAACACAATTGAAACCCTAACCTGCACAGGCGATCACTCTTAGTTCATAAGCGATACAGATCAGATTAAAAGCGAGTACTGTCAGATCAAAAGCGATGCTAACTTGTGCAAAAGCAGCCACTGTTGGGTCAAAAGTGATAAATACAGTCCAAAGCAACCGCAATCAGTACTAAAATCACAGGCGAGCCTTTTAAAAATAAAAGCGATACAATTTTACCCTAGGCGACAACTGTCTGTTTAAAGGCGATCCAGAGAGATAAATGCGGCCGGTTCCAGCATAAAAGCAGCGCAGAGATCCGAAAGCGGTGGATGTTCATTTAGAAGCGACCGGAATTTACTGCAAGCACCTGCAAAATCTGATCTTCAAAGAAAACAACTCTGAAAAATGAAGTCAATCAAGGACGTGAGTCCCACCGGGCGTGCCAAAATGTGATAGGTGAAAGTCAGCTTTAGCAGATCAGACATAGTCATGAAACCCTAACCCTACCATCATCAAGGAATCTAATCTAAATAAAATCAAAGGACAATGCAATTCAAGGATAACATCACCTAGACCGTGCGATTCCTTGTTTGAGGGATGTAGACTGCTTCTTCAACAATGAACAATTGCAATGCTGAAAGCTGCCATGATGGATGATAAAAGCTCAATTGGATAATTAGATGCTCAAGATGATAATGTAGGTGCTATATGATTGCTGTATATGATTGCTGGATATGATTGCTTGATATGATTGCTTGATATGATTGCTGGATTGCTGGATTGCTGGATGTCTCATATGGAGTGAGAGGGTGTTTATATAGGACTTAGCCAAGATCAATCAACGGTGGAGATTCAGAGGCTATGTGAATGGCTAGGATTGAAAGTTACTAAATTTAGATTCCATTAATTGTGCATGTGAAGGATATGAATGAAAGTTGTCTTACAACACATGATTGACTGGACAAGTGTTGGAATGTGATAAAAGGGGAGGAATTAATTCAAATAAAATATTTGAATTAGTTGGGATATGAGTTGGATATTAATTAAATAAATTAGATTTATTTAATTAATAGGATAAATGAATAAAATGGGATAAGATATGATGTGGAAATTAATTAAATAAATAAAATTTATTTAATTAATTGGCTAAGTGGATGAGAATGGGATTTTAATTAAATAAATAAAATTTATTTAATGAATTGGCTTAATGAATAATGATTTAACAAGGTGTTGCTAGACATGGACAAATTTGGGTGTCTACAAGTAATATTATATAAAATATAGTATATAATAATAAAAAATATAAATAGATTATGAGTATTTTATTTATAAAGTAAATAAATTATAACACAAGAACATTCCAAACTAACAACAAAAAATAGAGAGGCATGTGAGGGGTGGGAAATTTTTAACATGATAAATCATGGAGAGGAGCTACTCCATCTCATCCATGTGATTGATTTAGTTTATTGTGATCTATTTATAAATTTTAAACATATAATATATTTAATATAAATATATGATCCATAATATAATATGATATTAGATATAAATTTTGTGCTTTACATTATATAAAATATTGTATATAATAGTAAATATAATTATATTATATATTTTATACATAAAGCAAATATAAAATAATAATATATCTCTATACATATTAAATATATATTATATATAATATAAGTATACAATTTTATAAAATAATAATATACTTAAAATATATAAATATAATATGCCATCCTTGGATTACGTTTATTGAGATCTGTTGCATATTTAAGACATCATCTCCTTTTCTACCATTCTTCTCTTTGTAGATCTATTCACAACATCCTTCGTATTCAACAATACCTAATTTTCTGATCATACATTGATTGAGAGAAAAATTTTCTTTGATTGAGTGGAGAATTGTAGTGGTTGAAGATGTTCAAGCTATTTAAAAAGTAGAGGTAGGAGCCCTCTGCCCTCTCCTCCATAGACAAACTTAATGAGGTTTTTTTCCATTTCTCAAAACCACTTCACACTCATTTGAAATGTTACCTTAATTTCAAGCACAAGAAATGGAGCAAAGATTATGAGAAACTTTTATTTGTATTGGGTGGACCATCATTTTGCAATTCGCATCTAGACTTTGCACCTTTTGTACTTGGCTAAACTTATGAATTTATTACAAAGGAGAATTGTACAAGTCAAATTACATAGTTGGGGCTTAGTTTCGTTTTAGCATATAGAATTCCTTGATGGTTCCAAATTAAAATCATGTCATTATAACTTTGTATCATGGTATTAAAATTTGATTATTATTAATCCTAATAAAATAAATATATTTGATTTAAATATACAATTTACAATAAAATATTATACTTAATTCTTTTTCAAATCTCATTTATCTTGTTGATTTTTTGATATTTAAATATGAGAATGATTTTATATTACATTATCTTATCTCTCTCATAATGGTATTGATTCTTTTATGTCACGAGCTATGTAAGACCCCAATCTTCCTTTGAGAAGGGGTGATTGTCTTAACCCTACTATGGCTACTCAATCTAATAAAAATGAAATATTTATGATGATAATGATGAGAACCACTTTGATCATCAACAATATTATGAGCATGATTCTCATGTTGACAAACAAGATCTTACTCTTACTAGCCAACTAATTTGTTATGAACTTAGTAATGATGAATCTCTTCAACAATTTGTCACCCTTTTACACTAAACTTTAATAAATGTACCTCTTGGCATATATATTCTACTTGGCATTGGATCTTTGGTAGTCTCTTCTAATCTAGTGTTCATCCCATCCTTCCTCTTCTTTTGAGCCTCATCATACCACTACTACTAGTTCCATAGCTTCTACTACTCCTATTGTCACTTAGGTAGCTTTGCCCCTACTTTTTCCATACCTACCTCAAGTGATCCCATCCCCCTAATGTGCCACCTACATATCATCCTTATATTCACATACCTACTAGTGTCATAGCTTCTACCCATGTGTCTCACACCATCCATCATTCCCAACCTATGTCTCACATTATCACTCCTTCCCAACCTGTCTTATATTATCCCTCCTTCTCATCCCATTTTCACATCATCTCATAATGTGGTTCCTCCCTCCATGGCTATGTTCATTACCTATTTCCACACATCCTCATTATACATTCTTGACTATTTCATGCATGTCTAATACTACCATTAGCCCTACCTCTAACTTGGATATAATGTTACAAGAGATGGCTACTCTAAAGAAACAAGTGAATGACAACAAGGATGGTATTATATACAATCACCTACATCACACACCACTTGCTTATGAGGTTGTTATATAACCTTTTTGTATAGTATCCATGGTGCCAAGATTTGAATTATAAAATTGTGAGGGAGATCCTAACATGCATTTACAAGAATCCACAATGGTATGCTTATATTTTTCTTATGAGGATAAGATTTTGGCCAAGTCATTTCTGGAGAACCTTAAAGAAATGTGTTATAAAATGGTTTTATTCTTTTCCTTCATGCTCTATACACTCTTTTGAAAAGCTTGCTACTACTTTTCTAAAGCACTTCCACATCAATATGGGCTTGAAAGGAACTACGAAAGATTTAACCTTCCCAACAAAGCAATGAGTAAAAATAATGATTATATTTTATACAGTTTAAGTCT
>BSBN01002046.1:0-129739 GCA_027924645.1 Cunninghamia lanceolata
AAAGGTTAGCAACAAAAGTAAGGGTGAGCATAATCATGTTCGACGTTTGAACAGTCAGAATAGTAACCATTCAGAAGAAAAAAATGGTGAAGTGGAAAGCAAATCCAAAAAGAAGAGGCGGCGCCAAAAGAAAGCACCTGTTATTCCTCGATCAAGGCTTCTGGCATATGGAAAGGGGCCCATCCGAAGAAAGAGAAGCAAAATGTCATGAAACAACTTTTTATTTGTTGTTGCAGAGCTTTAGGTAAGCTACAATCGTATCCTATGGATTTGAAATGAGCAAATAATAATCTCTCAAGCAAGTGGGATTTTGCCAGTTTCAAGTTTGATTTGATTTGATTGAGTAATTTTTTTAATGAAGAGATGGAGAGATCATTGGCTAGCATAGGGAATTCTCATTGTCATTTGATTTGCACTCATCTAAATTTTCTTGTTGGTCTGGTCAAATTATTTTTTTTCAATGTAAACATGGAGAGATTGACAAGCAGTGCAGGAATACTAGTCAGAATTTATCTGTGCCCATGTATTAATATAGCAATATAGAGGGGGAGGAAAATTGATTTCCTCAATATTGTGACCTTCTGTTTGCAATGAAGTGGTTGCCAAATGGAGCAAGGCATTGAGGTTCCTCTTGAAGTCCATACATACATTTTTTGGTCGACATTTGAGGTCATGTATCATCCAAAGAATGCATTAATAGTTGCTTGCAAAGCTATCTTTGCACTTCAATTGATATAGTGACAAGTAGGAGGCTATCAAACGATATTGGATAATGACATTCTTATGAAGAGTGATTTTGGAAACTACACGATTCTCAGGAAATCTCTAGGATAAGTAAATGAATTTTTGTTAACACAGCAAGGAGTAAATTCTATTTTGATCTGGTATGATTTATTTCAATTTCAATCTCAAGAACTCAACTCTTCAGTCGATTTATTTGGCCCCTATATTTTATTAGCATACATCTGCTGATTCCATTTCAGCAACTCTTGTATTTAAATTGGATTTAATTTCATAGCTTACAGTATGACGTGTTATAAGCCATTATATAGAAAGATGGACTTCATTCTATAATATAGTTCATTCTTAGAAAATTGCATCCACAAAATCTGTGCTTATTTTTATTTTGTTTTGTTTTAGTAATTTGGTTTGCCTAGCACTTATAAAGTCATGCAGAAAGACTCCTAAGTCTTAGTGAGTTCATTGGCTGTCTCCTAGCTGCATGGTGGAAACCTGCCATATGGGTGCCCTCTTTCTTACATTTGGGACAACTAGCATAAAGTCACAACACCCAAAGGAAGCATTCTAAGATTGGAAAATCCGGCGGATACTACTCAGCAACTAAAACGAAATCCTACCCATGTAATACTAATAAAACAAGTAAGTGGTTTTAAACAACTTTGGAGCTTCTTTAGATTAAAAGAAATGGTTGATTCTAATCGTCAAGTCCACTGAAGTGAATTGTTTGGTGCCACATAGATCACGTTACTTTCTTATGTATGCTCACCACTTGATTGGTACAGCAGGTACAATTGGCATTTCCTCTGAACTATCTCGCTTTCCTACTGTAGGCTTACTAATTCTGTTCCAACTTGTGGCATGCTCTGCAATGAAGATAATCCTGCACGCATATCCCATGATGTAGATGGCTTATCAGTGTCCACTATATCTCCAATGCTATATGAGTCTTTAGATGATGCTGCCCTCCTAAGCACTCTATCATAGAGGCAACCAACACTGTGTGTTCTTGTGAAATTTATATTGCTTTCATAGAGATCAGGTGTCCATCTTGTTGGTGTAATTCTATAATTGCACTTATATTAAGTTTACTTAGGTAATTTCTTTTATTTACTTGGGTAAATTAAGAAATAAGAGTAAATGTCAACTCCCTTGATTGATGGGATTTTTTGCAACCTCTAGCTCATTCATTCTTTGATTGATGATTGTGAGGTGCCACATCTCTCTCATCAAGCTAAGTTCACTTGACATCACTGCTTCTATATGCTGATTCAGACCATAGATCACTGTGACTAAATCTCTCTAGGACACTCGTCACCTTGACTTGCCCATTCTAGAGTCTATATATTGTAGTTCATTTTTTCTTTTTAAAGCTTTCATCTTGAATACAAATATTAGAATTCTATCATTCTTGCTTTTGTTTGCATTTGAATTAGTGTCATCTTGTTGTTTTTGTTCCTAGGTAGATTTAATTATTGCTGGTTCATTATTAAATTAATATGAAGACAATAAAGAAGATGAAGATGGGTATATGATAGAGAAGACAAAGTTGTAATTTTATGAAAGGATCCAGGGAAGAAGAAAAAGACACTATTTGAAAGATGTTATGGCTTTACATTTGCTTTAAAATGGGCATAAAATTGACGATGAAAATCAAACAGTAAAAAAGGTTAAAAAAGGGGGTTCTAAGAGCTAGCAAATGTTATGGGCAGGATGTTCTATCCAAGAGAGCTAGCGATTGCTAGTATAAATGCACCTACCAAGCACAATTCTTATAATTTCCCAATGTAATTCATAGCAAGAACAAGCTTAGAAACCCCATTGTGCATGTAAATTTAATCACAAAAGCCTGGTCTATGTGAAATTTTAATGCAGTAACTCTACGAACAATTTTTCCCCCATGTTTTTAGTTTATCTAGGTGAGAAATTGAATTGCTAGGAGACTTTGATGGTGAGGAGAAGGGTTTCGTAGATATTAAGGTGAACAAAGCTTATTATGCCTAGAGATTTACTCGTAATAAGCATCAAGAGGCACTTCACAAATTGCAGGAGCTGAAAAAGAAAAGCTTAGGCGATGATTCTAATTAGGACAAATCCTATGAAGATGAGGAAGAAGACAAAGATGGGTATATTCTAGAGAAGATAGAGCTATAGTTTTATGAAATCCTAGCCAAAGTGAAAAGGAAAGATTCGTTAATTTATAAGAAAGATGTAAAACTCTATGATGATGATGACGATGAGGAAGAGATTTAAGAGAAGAGAAAGGACGAAGGTAAGAAGAAAAAGGCACTGTATTTGAAAGATGTTATGGCTCAACATTTGCTTGAAAATGTGCTTGAATTTGAAGATGAGGATTAAACCCTAAAGAAGATTAAAAAAGGAGGTTCTAAGAGCTATGCTGAGGAGCAAGATGAGCTTAAGAAGGCTTTTTCGATGGGTGTTGGGGATAATGATGATGATAGCAATGATGGAGGTTTGCTAACAATGAAGAAGAAGAGTGCATTGGAGATTAAGTGTGACAAGCAAGAGGAAGAGGAGGCTGTTAAGGAGGCAGAGCAATGGGCTAAGGATGCAAATATTGCACATTGGTTGGACAACTATTTTGGCAAGGATGATGATTTGGATGATAATGACCGGTTTTTGAAGAGCTATTTATTGAATAAAGGATGGATCGAGTGAGAGGAGAAGGGGAGTTTGGAGTATGGGGATGTGGGGTTCCAGAGGATGAGGAATTGGAGAAGCAAGATAGGCTTGAGGTAGCCTATAATTTTAGATTTGAAAAAGGGGTAGGTTTTCTTAGACTTTTTGTTGTACAATTCTTGTTTTGAGACTTTTGAAGGGCCATGACTTGCTCAAACAAACTCTTTTTTGGGTCCTTTTTAAAAAAATGCATGTTATTTTTGTTTTTTTTTGTAGTGGTCTTACTCATTTTCTCCCATGTTATTAGTTTGTGCCCTAGTGACCATGGACTCTGACCATTTCGAACCTAGTTTGAATTTTGGGTTGATTCGACCTAAGAGTCTACCAGGGTGCTTCATTTTGTTCGTGGGTTTGTGTAGAATTAACTTGGGTGGACCTAGATCAATTTAAAATTTTTTGGTTCTTTTTTAAATGTTTGTTTTGGATGAATTTGGTCTTTTTCTCACTCACGTCTACAAGAAATTGGTTAAATGAGTACTCGTTTCATCAACTTGTAGGTCATCGAAACGGAAGGAGCACTTGTTAATGTTGCCCATCGGCCATGTCGGGGTAATCTTAATGTGGAAAATTAAAAACCCTATGTATGTCCTTTCTTGGTCAAGCATACTAGCCATACAGAGGATGTCATTCTCTATTGTCCATCGTTTGTTGTCGTCAGGATTTTCCTTGCTCAGTGTTGCATGTTTCAACAATCTTTTTTTCAGCGAAATATAAAAACAATATGTAAGATTTGTTGATGGGGCAAACTTCCCAAGATCTGATGACACAAGCAAGGCACAATAACAAAAGCACAATTGAAGATTGCAGAAATGCAAGATGATTGTTATTCGAATATAGACGCAAATGCATTTACAAGGATGCTCGAGAGTGAACTACAAGTGGGTATGTGTAGGATATGCGCCAAAAGATGTGAATGTACAACCAATGTGGGATAAAGGAGATGTACTCACATGTGTGTAGTATAACTCCACCAAATAAGGAAAATACAAGTCATATGATGCAAGTGCAACCTACATAAGTAGATACCTACCTAAGCAAGCTTATCCTATCTTAGGTGCATAATATGTAATAAAGTAAATTAACTAAATGCAAAAATAATTTAATGCATCGACACACCCCATAAGCATAGCATAGGTGGGTAGGATAGATGGATGGGTTTTGACCAAGATTATTGGATACGCCACCTCCACCATCGTATCTAGTACAAATATGGGTACAATATGACCCATATATGGCTTTAGTAATGTACCTGCACCTACCCAAAATTTGGAGCCGTGTTGAGTACATTTGGATTAGGCGACCTAGTCAATTGTGCCATATCCACGTCTAACTTTCAAAAAATAAAAAATCGAAATCCTAAAATCTGTTATTTGTAGCCTGTTTGAGTGGCTAACTTGGGGCATCCTATCTATATGGCGATAAGACGAGTCCCCTAGAGGGCCCTCTAGTTAAGATATATGGGGGCAGGGCCATATCTGTGTATATGACGTTGAGGTCATTTCATTCATGTGCTTGACCGAACAAACACCAACAATTGATCATGATGTAGAGTTGCCTTGCCATGCACTTGTCTCGAGTGAGCTCTGGATTCAATTAGATATAATGTGTAGGGACGAAAAATTCTAAATTGCATATATCCGAACGATTTAGACTTATTAACAGGCTCGACACTTACAACGAGCAATGAATGGTATCCACTATTGTAATTTCAATATTAATATAACACCCAAAGGGAGGATACAAACTTATTAGCGGGTTCCAACACTTTTTGTATTAATATTAATATTTATAACTTTATTAATATATAAATTTTATTAATACGTAATTTATAGTTTTATATATATTAATATATGTAATAAGTTTGTTATTTATTAAGTTTATTAATTATTTTAAAGTATTATTTATCATAAATTTTAATTTTATTTGTATTTAGTATTTAAATTTAATGAGTTTAATATTTCTTACGAATAAAATTAAATATTTAGGTATAAAATAATAAATTATATTTTAATATAATAATATATTTTTAATATGTATTATATATAAGATAATATAATAATATGTTTTTAATTTGTATATATATGAAATTATCGTATCTAGCTGTATCCATATTAGGGTCTTGAAAAATAGTCGTATTTGTATTAGATATTGTATCCATATTCGATATCGTATTTGTGTCCATGCAACTTTGGTTCGGAAAAATGCATTGGCATGTTAGGTAGCCATGTACAAAATGATCTCCTTGAAAAGAAGAGGAGAAAATTTGTAGGAAAAACTCTTTGAAGAGAGGATGAAGAGAGGATGAAGAGAATAGGGTTAGGTGACCTTGCTCCAAAGAACTGAGAAGGATAAAACTCCATGCGTGAAACCTCCGCCCCCCCTGAATAGGGAAAAGAAGAGACACCATGTAGCCCCCCCTCAAGGTATAGTCCATCATTGTAAATGACTTTTCACCGCTTAGTAAGAAACAATGCCAAAGGTGAATGCAAAAGATATGAGGGATAAAGACATGAGATGATCTCTGGAAACTACTAAGATGTCACCATGTTGGAGCGAAATGGTGCCACAATCATATCAAGAATCCCAGGCCTAACTGAAGAAAGTGACGATCCAAAACCATGTGGAAACAAATGTAGAATAGGTACCAAAGATGTGGATGATGCTTTTAAATACTGCTCAAGGTTCTCCAAGCCAATGTCAAATTGTGACGAATGTAGATAACATGAATCAGGAACCATGCAAGATTCAAATACCATAAGCATAGATGTAGGATGCTCACCATAGGTAAGACAACCAAATTGATGAGAATTTGGGACTTCTGTAGGTGTTAACATAAACGATTACTAAGTTCGATATGTGGAAGCATGAATAGGTGGAGCGTAGACACCTAAAATCCACCCTTGCATAATCTCAATTCCTCCAACTCTGATTAATTAAATAAATTATTTAATTAATTAGGCTTTTCCACTTTTGCTAGCTAATCTCAATTCCTCCAACTCTGATTAATTAAATAATTTTTTTAATTAATTAGGCTTTTCCACTTTTGCTAGCTAATTAAATAAATTTTATTTAATTAGTGCATTCTCACATTAGTTAATTAAATAAAACATTAATGTCCTAACATTAATGAAATAGACCATTTTATTTAATTAAGCTAATGTCCTAAGATTAGATAATTAATTAAGCCATTTTGTTTAATTAAGCTAATGTCCTAACATTAGATAATTAAATAAACCATTTTATTTAATTAACTAAGCTAATGTCATCATATTTATCTTATCCAAAATACACATCATCTATTTCCTCTAATTTAAAATTCCTTCAATCCAAAATGAAATCAATTTGCAATTCTAACCTTCTATCTAATAAATTTCATTTTAGCCATTCATTTCCAACTACCAATATTTAAAAACCTAATCAATGCAATCTTAACCCTACATTTTCGAATTACTAGCATTTATTTCCACCTTCATCCCAATTTCAAATTAAAAAATCCTCTCATGAAATCCTAGCCATCCATTCCTCATGAAATCTATAAATTCAACCATCTCCCTCACATCCAAAACATGATAAATCTCTTGCAGGTATATGTTGTCGCATTGAGGAAGAATCCAAGAGCAACTCAAAACTTAAAATCCACCATTGCAGTTACACATCTTTTGGAGCAATCAAAGGCGTCATGGAAGGTATAACGTCATTTTAAATTTGTATTGTTTTAAGTTAACGTTCATTTATGCTCTAATCTGACGTAGGAGTAACATTCGTAATTGTATTTACATTTAGTTTCCTATTTTGCAATTCTACATGGAGAAAGAATAGGAGTGTCTAAATGTGCTCTCATGACATCTTAATAAGATGATGCAATTCCATGTGAGCTGTCATCAAAGAGGAGACGAATGTCCTCAAGATTTGGAAGGTGGGACTTTGTTAGCTCCCATCCTTGTTTTTGCAAAATTTGTGCAATTTTGTTCTCATAACCCTATGTTGACAATTGATTTGAGATAACTTATACTAGGGTTTAATCTATATGTTACTAGGACTGCTTGTTTTGACCCTCAATTCGGGTCCGATCTGGCCCAGATATGGATCCGGGTTTGGTTCGTAGGGTGATTTGTGCATGGTTTCAAAAATATAGTGTGGGTTCGTTTGGGATGAACCCAGGCAAATGCATCGCGAATTTAAACATTTTCCTCTGGTGCCACGATTACTGACGAGTTTTTCCTCTGTGAATCGCCATTTTTTGGTCAATACAAAAGGGTAAAATTGGGAGCAAGAAAATACAAGGGGGTAAATCGCCATTTTTTTGTCGACGATATGGGCATGCCCTAATTGACGATACAGGTAGGCCTTGGTCGACGATTAGTGGCTAGTATAACTAGGTGGGGATGAACCCATATATTTGTGGCATGGAAGGGGGAATCCATCCATCATTTATTATTTCATTTATTTGTAATATATGTTAATATATTTATATATTAGTAATATATTTTTTATATTTTAATTTATATTATATTATCAATATTTTATATTTATATATTATACTTTAAATATATATTATATTATAATATTTACTTTATTAATATTTTATAATTTATAGGGAAGAACGAAAGAAATAGCTTGGCATCGAAATTCCTTTTGAAAATAATTCGTCGTTCGGGATTTTTGAAGTAGAGAATAAAGTTTAGGGTATTCGCAGAGGAATGGCAGAGGAACAAAACAAATAAGTTGGACAATGCCAGCACATAAGGATGGGAGGACCGAGCAGTTTTGGCAAGATTGGGAACGCAAAAGGAGGGATTCAAAACAAACAAGGAGTGAAGGAGGTAGCTTTCATGACAATCCCATCGCCAAGGGCAATTGTGGCAAGCAACAAATGGAAGGAAGCTATTTTTGGATACCTAAAAGAAAATATGTCGCTACAGGGGTGAATGTGATACCAGTAAGTCCTAAGCTTCCAACCAATTGCATTTCATTTGAATTGAATAACATTGATTTCATTAATTCGGTGTCTTGATTGAGCACCCATGCTTTCTTTATAAAATGGGCAGGGACATGGCCAACACAAAAATCATCCAGTGGTGCCGAAGGAATTGGGATAAGGAGATTAAAATCAAATCTATGCCCAAAGGATTTTTCATGGTAGAATGCCCTTTGGCTGAGAAGAAAAAGGAAATTATGGAGAAGGGACCATACCTAATGGAGGGAGTTGGATACATAAAGGAGTGGGAACCCAACTTCAATCCTGTAAATCATGAAATTTCGGTCACCACGATGTGGATAAGGTTTTACAACCTACTTATGGAGTATTGGGACCCAGTGATTCTGAAATAGATAGGAGAAAAAGTAGGTTCTTTTATCAAAATAGACGACAAAATGATGGAAGATGATTATCGCATGTATGCAAGAATATGCGTGGCTATTGATTTGAAAAAGTCCTTCCCTCAAGAAATTGAAATTAGAATGGAGGCAGCAAGTTGAAATAGAAAAAACTACACTGGTGTGCAAGGATTGCAAGAAATAAGGTCATCTAATGGAAGATTGTACAAAAAATCAAAAAGAGGGTAATGAGATGGAAGGAGGTAATCAGGATGATGAGAGATCTAAGGAATAGGAGGGGGAGACTGGTGCTACAGAGAAGGTGAAGGAAGTAGAACTCTAGAAAGAGACAAAGGAAGTTACTGGTGCAGGAGTTCCCAGTTTAGTCATTTTTTTGGTTATTTCCTAGTTGTCATCATGTTTTTCTATTTCCTCTAAGGCTTTGAAAGCCATTCTCATGTTTTGTAATAAGGACTTAGTTCATTTTAATTGACTAGTCCATTATAGTGGTAAATAAGGCCTATTTTCAAGGTTTTTCCTTTTGAAACATAGAGTTTCTTATGCAAAGGCAATTTCCAACGTTTCACTGCCTTGGTGGGCAGTTGTACGGTTGGGAGAGAAGTGGAAAGGTTGCAAAAAATCTTCTATAAACAAACTATTGTATGACATGCCAAGATAGAATGAAAAGAGAGGAGTTTTAGAAGGTAAAAACTGTTTTTTTCTGCTTTTTTTGAAAACAGTTGTACTGTACGGCCAGGTACGGACAGTTCAGGAGCTGAGGTTTGGGAAATATGTTAGGTCTTTGAAATACCTTCCATTTGCATATATTTAGAGTCTTTGAAACGTTTCTGCTGTTTTGTTTGAATCCATTTTGTGTGAACTGGTTCTAATCCTCCATAGTTAGGGTTTTAAGGCAAAATGAATCATTCTTCCTCTATCCTCTGAGGGTGATCATCCATTTTTTGGTGGGATGGAGGAAGGTAGATTAGAGTTTATGTTTTTGTTGTTTTGCAGGTTAAACTCCTCTCCCAAAGGCGATTGGAATGATACTATCTAGTCTTACAGTGACTAGTTAGCAGAAATGGCAGAAGAACAGTGTGGATTCTGAAAACAGTCACATGGTTGACCAAATAGATGTTGGTTTTTGTATCTTGGGGTGAGGGCAGACCTGTATAGTTGTTTGGTGGATCCTGAGAATGTAGATGTGGTGTTCTTCTTTCATACCACCTCTAAACTAGGCCTAATTCCCTAGAAAAGACAGTTTGCTGTCCTTGCTCGCTGTGACAGAGTACGGACCTGCACACTTGTAGAAAGTTGTGTATCCATAATGGGTGTTTGAAGGTGCAGTAAACCTGCATGGGCATTTAGAGTTTAGAGGAGTTATTGTTGGTTTAGTCATTGCTTAGGGCTACAAGGAATGAGCAATTCTAAAACACTGTTTTTAGGACAGTCATACACAGTTTACTGTCCTCTGTCAGTATTGGCATAGAATTTGGGTTTTTGGGTCAGAGACCTTGTTTCTCTTCATGACTTAGACAAGCATATGTTAAATGTTGTATGGAGATCCTGTTAGTAGAGGTGTTAGGAGTGGAATGCTGTCCTTGAAGGTGAATGTTTTGGTTGATTGGGTAGAGCAGTGACTCCCCAAGGTGAGTGTTGAGCAGCCTGTGTGGTGGATCTAGGTGTGGTCCTAGGCTAGATCAACCTCCTGAATAGCCTTGTGTAGGCCTATAATCATTCCACCTTTGGAAACCTTTAGAAGGAAGATTTGACATCCAAGTTAATTGTGTGAACTTTATCCACCACTACCTATTATCTCTGCATCAGTTACTTTTATGATGGACACCGTGCACTATCCCTCTATTGAAATAAGGGATAATCATGAAGAGCAACAACATTGGGTTTGGGAGAACAACAGAGAAAATCCTATTTTAGCAGTTATAGATCCCGAGATGAACTTGCCTCAAAATAAGGAAGAGAGCTCTCATATGGAGAAATTGGAAAATCATGACAATCCTCAACAATAGATAGGGAGGAAAATGAAGATAGCGCCACTCCTTTTGTCTCAGCCCCAAAGGAGGACAATGCTTAGACTAAGATCGAGGGACATGATGGGAGATCCATTTTTGAGATTGGTCTGGAACTCTTTGGATGCACCAAGGATATGGAAAATTTGGGAGATCTCAACAATACATCAATATCTACTGAGGAGCAGGAATTAGAGGAGGAGAGCTACTCCATTGATGAAGAGATTGGGGAAATAGTGGAAAGAACTATCTCTGAAATGAAATCAAATATCAAGAAGCCAAAATTGGGAGAAAAATCACAAAGGGGGAGGAAAACCAATAAAGTCAAGTTGGAACTAGCAAGGAAAGCCAAGGGGCTGATGAAACTGAGATCAGGGAAGGGAATAACCCTTCCCAAGGAGCAATGAAGCTCCTTTCATGGAATGTTAGGGGCATGAATGCCCCTAACAAAAGACTCATGCTCAAGCGTTAGTTAGATTTGAGCAAACCAAATGTAATTTTGATACAAGAAACAAAGCTGTCAAAGGAAGAAGCACACAACCTCGTGATTAAGTGGAATCAATGGAATGGTTGTTTTGTCCCTACTTGAGGGGCGTTCGAGGGATTAGGGATCTTTTGGAATCCATACAGTGTGACAATGGAGGAAATGCAAACAAATGAGGCATGGCAGATTAGTAAACTTAGATCACTGGTAGACAACAAGAGTTTCACCCTAATTAATGTATATGGTCAAGTAAGAACAGATCAAAAGAGATTAGTTTGGGATCAATTGTCTGTGGTCATTCAAACTTTGAGGGAGGAAAGTATCATCCTTGGGGGTGACTTCAATGCCATGATGGATTCAACTGAAAAGAGGGGTGGACTTACAAGACTTACCCAAGTACAAACTGATTTTCAAGATTTCATTAATTCCAATCATTTACAAGATATCATTCCGAAAAATGAATTATATATGTGGACAAATAGAAGACAAGGGTTTACAAATATTGCAGAAAGACTTGATCGTTTTCAATTGGGGGGTGATTGGTCGACATCCTCTCTGTTACATGAAACCGCCATACTCCCTCTTTCAGGATCTGATCATTTCCCTATTCAACTTAGTTTAGATCCGGATGTTAGACCACAATGTAGTTCATTTAAGTTCGAAAAAATGTGGTTGGGGGGACCTAGAAATAGAAGAAAGGATTAGATCATGGTGGGCACAGGCACCCAGTATTATAGGATTGAGATTATTTATGTTCTACAAAAAACTGAGCTTCATAAAGATCCAACTTAAGGATTGGAATAAATCCCATTTCAAGAATATCTTCAAAGAAAAAATCATTGTGGAAACAAAGATGGTGGAACTTAATGGATACACTTTTAGCTCACGACATGGATCAAGATAGATATATGAAAGAGAAGGATTTGAAGTAGAGATATGATGAAATTTTGGCTAGGGAGGAGATTTTTTGGCGACAAAAATCAAGGGAATGTTGGCTCAAGGAAGGGGATAGGAACACAAAATTCTTTCATAATACAACCAAAATCAAAAGGAGTCTAAATAGAATTCCATCCATCAAGGACAATAATGGAACATTGGTCAATAGCCTAGAGGAAATTGGTGAGGGTGGCGGTCAACTATTTTAAGGAACTTTTGAATAACGAGGATCATATAGATGAGCAAACGAGGGAAGAAGTTTTGAGAAGAATTCCTTGTATTATAGACCAGGAAAAGAATGCATTTCAATAAGACAATTCATAGAGGAAGAAGTCAAGAGGGCAGCCTTTCAACTTGCCCCTGACAAAGCATCCAAACCAGATGGATTTCTAGCCTTTTTTTATCAGAAATTTTGGAGCATTATTGGGATAGACCTTTTTTTGGTAGCAGAAGAATCAAGAAAGAAGACAACTATGCTTAAAGACCTAAATAATACATTTGGAGCTTTGATTCCCAAGAAGAATGTGGTGGAGTCAATGGATGATTTTAGACCGATCTCATTATGTAATACAATATACAAGATTAACTCCAAGGCAATGGCTAATAGGTTGAAGGAGTTGTTGCCACATATCATCTTAGAGGAACAAAGTGGTTTCACACTTGGGAAATCTATCTCAGATAGGATTATTATTGCCCATGAAGCCATTCATATAGTAAAAAAGAAGTAAAGTAGAAAGAATGATAATCAAGTTGGATATAAGGAAAGCCTATGAGCAGGTAAATAGAGATTTCTTGCTGACTGTATTGGGGAAGTTTGGTTTCAATCATGAGTGGATCCAATGGATTAAAAGTTGTATACCATCTCCAAGATTTTCCATCTTAGTTAATGGTAGTCCCAAAGGTTTCTTTGAAACTTCAAATGGAATAAGGCAAGGGGATCCCTTATTTGTTTATAATCATGGTTGAGGCACTGGGTAGATACATTCAGGAGGAAGCAAGGCTTGGTAGATGGAAAGGCATAAAAGTAGCCCCAAATGTTGAGGCAGTTACACATTAGCAGTTCGTTGATGATACCCTTCTTTTTGGAGCGACAAGTAAGAAGGAAACAAGAGTTATAAAAGAGACTTTGGACAAATACTGCCATGCTTCAGGTCAATACATTAATTGGAATAAATCAGAGATTTTCTTCTTCAACACAGAGCCCCGAAAACAGAAAGAGATTGCACATAATTTTGGGCTTAAAATAAGACAACTGCCAAGAAAATATTTTTGCACTCCTTTCTTTCAAGGAGCTAATAAGTCTAACCTCTGGGACCATCTTCTGTCCAATTGTAACACAAAAATGACCTCATGGAAAGGGAAGTGTTATCCTCGGTTGGGAGGATACTTATGCTAAATTGGTCATCTCTGCCATCCCCATCTTCTCCATGACATTCGTGAAGCTCCCTAATAAAATTGGAGACAACCTTAATCGGAGTATGAGGAATTTCTTTTGGAACGACACTGCAAAAAGAAAAAAAATTCCCACTGATTGCCTGGGATAAAATTTGCTGTCCAAACAAGACAGGGTGTGGGACTATGCAAATGGTCAATTTTCAATAAGGCATTAGGAGCGAAAATGGTGTGGAACTTATATGATAACCCTTAGCTCAAGTGTGCCAGAATCTTGCAGAACAAGTATTTGGATTCAACAGACCCCATTCGAATCGTTACCATAGACAATTTACTTGCTGGGTCTGCTATTTGGAACTTTATAGTTGGTTGTAGGGATCTTATTGTCGAGCATATTTCTTGGGAGATAAGAGATGGGAAAAAATACTCTTTTGGGAGGACTCTTGGAAAGGTCACCCAGCTTTGAAAGAGCTACAAGACATACAGGAAGCCAGAGAGCTATTATCACGAAGGTGGGGTAATAAGGTAAGAGACTATGTTTACCTTTATGAACATAATGGCATTAGGGAATGGAGATGGAAGTCGTTTGAGGATATTGAATTCTTGGAGAATCAAAAGGTGAGATTGGAGTAGGCCTTGGCGAGTAGAAGGATAGTTATCTCAGAAAAGGAGGATAAGGTAATATGGTGTGGTTCGAAGTTAGGTAGATATAATGTCAAAATTGGCTATTTAGTGGAGGAAGAAGCTATAACCAAAGCTGATTGGCCAACCCATTTAATTTGGCATAAACAGTGTCTCCCAAAAGCGGGAGCCTTTGCATGGGCGACTCTACAAAATAGAATCTTCACAGGGGATAGGCTTAGAAAATTTGGTTTTGCAGGTCCTTTGAGGTGTTGTTTGCGTAAGGAAGAGGAGGAATCTACTGATCATATTCTTAGGAATTGCAGATACAATTCGTGAGGTTGCCATGACTTTTATTAAACTTGTTTGGAGGGGTGGTCTGCATCAAATCCTTGACTAGGCGGTCCTGGGCCTCGGATTTTGCCCAGAGCAGGGGTTTTGGCCCTCTATCCTGCTAGCCTACAACGACCTGTGGATTCCGTTTATAATACCTGTAGTTGGTGTAAGTGAAGAAAACAAGAAGAATGAAGCCAAATGGGGCTTGGGGTTCCTAAAAGCGGTCATGGGTGTCGCTGACTTGGAGGGTGTGGACTAGTCTGGCACCGTTGAGACAGAGGAGTTTGGGAAGGAGATTGTGGAAGAAGGTGGTGAGGAGTAGCAACATGAGACTTTGAATATAGCATATTATATATATGAATTATACTATTTTGTAAAGGATGTATATGAAGTTAGAATGATCAGTACGCAGAAAGTTAACATAATAGATGACAGGCCCTCTTTTGGAGTAGTAGCCTTTTTGTTGTTAAATTCATTTTGCTTCATTTTTATAATATATTAGTATTTTTGTCTATCATATTATATTATATACTTATTATAATATTTATAATGTAATATATATATATATATATATATTTTACATGTATTTTGTACAAATGAACCCAACCCCCAAATTTCTTTTGCCGAGTCCACAAATTGAATCTGTGAACTTGAACCAGGATCTGAACTGGAACCGACAACTTAGGGTTTAATATGTCTCTTTGTGTATTCATGCCACATGCTCGAACAATGACCAATCCAATAGTTTCCATTGGATTGGCCTAATTACTCTCAAGTCCTGTATCTCTTGCCCTAGCTTGTGGCACGACGTGTTCACATATGTAGTTTGCAGTGGGACCCTTTATATCTTGTCCATAGGTGCATGTTTAGCCCCATTGAGCCCCCACTATAGAGGATAGGGTGATGAACGGGAATCTAGCTTGACTATGCCCCAAGGTGGTGTTATAGGCATATTGTTTGTCTCTTGGGTTTCTCGTGGGGGCTTAGGTGTACTAGGTAGCATTTTATTGTATGCCACAAGTGGCTTTTGGCAGTGGTGGGCCCGAGTGCCTATTGCAGTGGCAATTTTCTATGAGGTGGTGTGTATGTTGTGCTATCATAACAGTAATGACATCACATGGTGCGATCCTCCTCTTTCCCCATGAAAATTTCTCATTGGTTGCATTATTGGTAGTGCGTTATGCGTGTAATTCAAGAATATTAGTGTTGCTTGCTTGTGTTTTCATGTCAAAACACCATATTTGCTGGTTTCAACACTTATGTGGTTGGAAAAAACATACTCATATTACATTTTTAGGGTTTTGCTTGTGCAAGGATAATGGGGTTGTGTGTATGTTGTGCTATCATGGTAGTAATGACATCACATGGTGGGATCCTCCTCTTCCCCCACGGAAACTTCTCATTGGTTGCGGCCTCCAAGGTTATATATCATGCTTCTTTTGCCTATGGTGCTCTTTATAGACCATTGATCTATATTGCTTGGCTCCAACAAACCTTAGGCAGTGCATTATGCCTCCAATTCAAGAATATTAGTGTTGCTTGCGTATGCAGTATGTTTTTAATGTCAAGATGCCATATTTGTTGGTTTCAACACCTATGTGGTTGTAAAGAACACACTCGTATTATATTTTTAGGGTTTTGCCTGTGCAAGGATAACTAAGGCTATTGCACAAGTATTCTTTTGGGTGTCATGGTGATTTCCTTGTACTGGTTTGCTGCCCTAGAGTATGGTTTTCTTGTAGAGGTGGGTATCCTGGCATTTTGCAAGTGTTCAATACTCTTGGGGGCCGTGTATTTGGTTGCAATGGAAATATTTTCTCAAGGATGATTGTGCAGCTGTGTATACATGTATTGAAAGCCTTTTATTTGGCTTGGGTGCACTCATGCTAGATTCGGAATTGGTTGATCTTCTCTTTCTCTATGGCAGTCCTATTTGCCATTTATGCCTTGTTTTGGCCCATTCCTGATGTGATATGTATTTGGTGTGCATACATTTATGTACCTTGTTTCTTTAGCTGAATGTGCTATTCATTTACATCTCAAATGTGGTGTTTCCAACTGCTGCAAGTGTGAGTTGACATGCCAATCACTGCATCCATATTGAGGAGATCTATTTCATCAATTTTGGGCCTGCTCATTGTCCTGTTCTCTCCTCCTGGGTTTTAATTCTATTTATGGGCATGGATTACTGCTGCAACCTACAGATAGGACTAAGTGGGTTGATTTTAATGCTCATATATACTAATTTGTACCCCTGCAGGCTTGATTTATGAATGTGACTGACGTGTACAGTTGGTGATTGATTTCAACCCGTCTTGCATACCTATTTGCTGATCTCAAGTGAATTTTCTCATTTTTGTATGTGCAATCTTGTCCCCACAATTGTGGGCCAATTGATGCCAATGCTGATATGTTGGGTCGTGATGATCTGGACCTGATCTACCTAAAAACCAACGCCCATGAGGTGGAATGTAAATTGAAATGTTATAAATACTTGAATGTAATAAATATGTTTTCAGGGTTAGTCTATGAGCCAATTTTCTGGCCTTAGTGTGTCGTAGGTTAGTTTAGGGTATCAAGTGATGCATGTTATGCTTTGTAAAGGGAAGAACATACTTTGTAAACTAGAGGAAGGCGTTTCAAGCAAGGTTGTATCTGTAACTGAATGTCTTCATGGCAGATTGTAACAATTTAGGGGAACCATTGATCCCAACTACTGGTTCTCTTTTGCCACATTTGTTAGCCTGATGTAATAAGAGGTTAATTAATGTGTGACAACATTATAATGCATTGCAAGCTATCTTGTAATGGTCTCATCTTGTTGCATGTGGTTTGTTGTAGTTCAGATATGGACAAAGTGAAGCATTTTTAGTTGTAGATGTCTTTATTTTTTGATTTGTATGCATATGCAAGTCCAATTCCATTGATGGTTTTCAAGTATTTATTTTTTGATTTGTATGCATATGCAAGTCTAATTCCATTGATGGTTTTCAAGTATGCTTTCTTCCTCCCTACAAGCTTTGACTTAGTTGTCCAATGGAGTAGGCACCGGTCTAATTGGTGGGAGGCCAACAAATTTCAATTTAATACATCTTTCTTAATAGTGTAAGAAGTAGTTGTTAGGTTCTACCATGCTTTCATGATTTAGTATTTCAACTTATGTGTTAGCTTATGCTAGCTCAAGCTGATAAACTGGTAGAGAATCATGCTAGCATGTTTCTTCTCTTGTGCATGTGTATGCATGGTTAAGTGGATTCAATTGTAGGGATACAAATCTCCTATCATGTTTTAATGCATGTACAAGAGTATGATATATTTGCTTGCTAGAGGTCTTGTAAGTCTGTTTGCAGCCAGTTCTGACATGAGTCTACTGACAAATCTTAGGGATTCATAGCACCTTGGGTATGGTCGTTAAGGCCATATGTCTAAATGTTCATTTTTCTTTAATTGTCATGTTTCAAAGATCTCAAGGAACACCCTACCCTGGCCTAAGAGAGTCGAAAGAAGCAGAGATTACCCACTTTCATGCATTGGCCTTTAGCTGTCCACATTTTGTTGATGAGTTTCAGCACTATCCTCTTGATGACTTGTTTCTTTGGCCTAAGGATTGATCTTCACTCTAGGAATGTGGAGTTGCAGCCTTGAGAGCCAACAGACTCCACAAACAAATGTGAAATATCTGATAAGTGGACCTCCCAATGAGGTGGATTAAGAAGATTGACATGAACCTGTTGCAAAGAATCACTAGAAGCCCCTAAAAAAGCAACACTAAACTTTGATGGAGCAACGGGTGATGATGGAGATGAGATCTCAATGCATGTCATTGGACTACACTGCTCATCCCATGATGTAGTGTTCACACGAGATGTTTGAGCATGAACAAATGAATCTGCGAGTGCTGGAGCAGAAGAATCTAGCAGATTAATGTGATTTTCTGAAAGAAGTTTCAGTTCATCAATCTACTTTAGAAAGCAATCATTTTCATCATGATTTTTCTTCTGACAGTAAGCACATTTGACCCTACATGATTTGGAAGGCTTTAGAGAAGAATCTTGTTGAAGAGGGACAACCCTACATGACAACATTAGTCCATATTGGACATGTGAAGTCTTCAAAGATGCCAGTCTCCAATGTGAGATAAATGAGATGTAGTCACGTGTGTAGTACAATTCCACAAACAAGGAAAGTACAAGTCACATGGTGCAAGTGTAACCTACCCAAGTAGACTAGCAAGCTTATCCTATCTTGGGTGCATAATATGAAATGAAGTAAATAAACTAAATGCAAAAATAAAATAATGCACCAACGCAATAAAAGCTATCATTTAATCTTTCTTTGAATCGATAATATTGTGAAGGTAAAAAATTTAAACTAGATTAAGGACTATTATTAAATTGTGAAGGGTTTATTTTTTATGGCTATTATTAAATTGATGATAAGGATTTATTTATTAAGGAAATGCCTTATATGGTTTGCTATTCAAATATAGATGTTTGAAGGATAGATGGGAAATGGGAATTTGGATTAAATAAAGCCGAAGTGTGTATGTGTGTGAGATTTTTTTTTTTGTACGGACGAACCCAACTGTAAAGTTTTTTACACTGAATTTGCCATCTGACCCTGTGAACTTGAACCAGAACTGACAACTTAGATTTTCACTCATTCTATTCTAGAATTGTACTTTCAATATTTTGTCCCTTTTTAAACACTTTGAAAACTTGAACATTTATTTGTCTTGAGGGGCTTACACATGGGCATTTTGTAATCAATGAACTAAGATAAAGTTCCATTTTGGGGGTTTGCAAATGTGTTTTATGGCATTTCATTTATCTCTTCTGTTGTCACCATAGATAAAGAGAACTATTCATACCTCGTATGATTTGTCTAATCAAGACCCATTTCTTTTTGGGTGCTGGTGTAATTATATAAGTACACCTATCAAGTTTATTTAGGTAATTTTATTTATTTATTTGAGTAAATTAAGAAATAAGAGCACATGTCAAACTCTCTTGCTTGATGGGATTTTTTGCCATCTCCACCTCATTCATTCCTTCATCGACATTGTTAGGTGCCACATCGTCTTCATCTAGTTGAGTTCACTAGACACCTCTGCTCCTACATGTTGAGTCCGAACACAGATCACTATAGCTAACTCAACCTCTTTGGAACACCTGTCACCTTGACTTGTCCATTCTAGAGGCTATATATTGTAGTTCATTTTCATTGATTTTCATCTTTCTTGAATACATATATTAGAATTATATCATTCTTGCTTTTGTTTGCATTTGAATTAGTGTCATCTTATTGTTTTTGTTCTTGGGTAGATTTCATTATTGCTATTTCATTATTAAATCTAACACTTCTTCTGTGAAACTATCTAGCATCCATTGACTCTACCAAATTTGAAGAAGGAGAAAATGCTTTTGGTCAGAGACTGAAGCTTGATTGTTGTTGAAAATAATGTTCCTTTGAGGACCTTTGTTGCCAACACCTTGGACATTATTCTAGAAATACAACTCCCCTTTACAGCATATCTGAAGTATGATCTTTACTCACATAACCTACTTGATCTGCATCTTGAGTGTTACATTGAAATTTCATTCATGTTCCAGTTTATCAAATCTCACATAAGGATGCAGAGTAGCAGATTCATTGGTATCTTTAATATCAATTGGGGTAACATCTTCTGAATATGCTTTGGATAAACTCAATGCCTTTATAAGTTCTTCAACTTCCTCGATGCCACCCTTTCTTCCCCTACGTTCATGACGAGTTGAAACTGGAGAATCTTCAAATGATTTTCCTCTCGAAAGGCATGGAGAACGAACCCCCAATGTTCCAGTGGTAACAACAGCAAAATTAACAGAATCTTCTTCAGTGATGTTAGTGTTCAACTCGCGTATTTTTCTTTCATTCAAGGCTACAAGCTTTCCTTGAAGAGGATGCATAGGATTGGTGGAAACTTCCGAAGACGAATGGGGTCAAAAAGGCTGTCATTGATGCGGACAATGCAATAGCTTTGATTGGAGCAAACCAAAATGGCGTGTACGAGCTTGATCCTATTACTCTATAAGTGCCTTCACACAGGGGATCAAAAATCCAGCCATGCACAAGGGTGATATCCAGCAAGTCAAATATTGCAAATTTGTCTCAAGTATTTAACCAGAAGGTTTCTGGGTAACTGGAAAAGCATCCCTAGTGATTCCCACTGAGATCAATGCTGCTCTTGCCTAAAGAAAAATCAAAAGAAATGAAAGAAATTCTGGCACAATTTGCTCCCTTGCCTACTCCATTGTTATAGTAATGGGGCTAAGGCAGCACAAAGACCAGCAATAATCAGACAAAACAAGTCCACCTTTAAACTTATCCACCTTGCCCCTTACGGATAAACGCCACCACCATAGAACTGCTACATGGTAAAGCACCAATACCAATTGGACCTGACTGCAGGCTTCAATGCTTTCTATGGAATTTAAAACATATATTTTGCTGAAGCAGATACAAGTGTATTGGCGGTCTTGGTCTTTGGAAGGTTTGACACAGTTAAAAGCTACCATGGGTAACACTAACTTCTGCAGAGAACCACATTCTTAGTGGTAATCTCTATATCTAGGACAACAATTTAAATAATTACCTCTCCTTGCAAGGGATAACGTATCTTCTGTAATTCATCTATATTTCTTCATACTTGCTCATATCAGTACTCCACAACCATTTATTCTTTTTTAATATTCCTGCGAGCAAATCTTGGTGTTTCATGTTCATGTGAAGTCTTAATCAATCTTGACCCACCAATATTCACATCCTTCTGCAGCTTTCTTAACCTACTTTGCTTCATCATTGTTAGGAACTCGTGTTTAACCCTTCTCTTTACTTTGTTAGTATATTACATTTGGACGCATATGCTTTGTAAGTCGTCCCGTGAGCATATTGTATTATCCCACATTCATGGGAAGTAATAGTTGTTTAGATTAGACTTAGTATATAAGTACGTGTTGAGGTCAATGAAGGCGTCCACGAATTTATTGTATTGAGCTTGCTCAAAGGAGGTTGCCCCCACGAAGTGGCCTACGATCAATAAATTCTTTTTGTGTTTATGCTATTTCTGTTATTTCGTGCATTTTTCATTATATTGTTTTAGGAGGTTCCTCTCATCTGGTATCAGAGCGCTTTCTTGGGCTCGTTGGGTGGAATTTCTGTCGAATTTTTATCCCACAATGGCCTCCAGGCGATGTGATTATTGCAGTAGTTCTTTTTTTTGCATCTGTATTGTTCATTTCAATTGCAGGTTCGGATCGGGGAATAATCCCTATCCGCTTAACTGTGGGAAGTGCCTCGACATAGCCCTAAAACTCATTGTGAGGAGTACCACAGGAACCCCAAAGTAGTTGGCCCATTGAGAGGACTTGCCAGCGAAAAGGGCAACGGCCCCTACCTGATTGACTAGTTCCCATCTGTGAGGTAAACCAAGAGCTGTCGTTTGTGGCAAAGCGATTATCAATTTTACCTGAGCCGTGGAGTGAGGGGTACTGCCCCAATACGCAAGCCGTTAGACAGCATTGGTAGTCGAGTGAATCCCCTGAACCTTTAGGAAGCCGAACATACCTGGGGCCCATATCTATTGACAGCCGACAATCGCAGATTGAATTCGTCCAGAGTAGTTTGCAGATCGTTTCAAGAAGAAAAAAAAATTTCTATTTTTTTGCCATATCTCCCTTGCTTTAGCTCCGTTTCCTCGCAAAATTCACTGCAACCCTTGAAATTTCATTTTGCATATTTCCTTCCTTGAGAGGACCCTATCCCAAATTCCACTTATCAAAACCAGAAATCCCACATGTCTATTTTTAGGGTTTGCCATAACTTCTTCGATCCTTACCCTATAGCCTTCAAATTTTGCCACAGTGTTTATTTCCTATTTCTGCTCCTGTCCCTCTTGGACAAATTTTCTCATTCTTTATCCCCATTTTCTGCTTCCTTGTCCCTCAGAAAGTGTCCAAAACCTAGTCAAACCCCAATTACCCAGTAGAGTTTATCCCAAATCCAAATTTTCTTTTACTAAAAAAGTTTCTGTTTTTGTTTTTGTACCCATTCCCCCCCAAAAAAAAAAAAAAAACTCTTGGTTATGGTTGTCACCCGTGTAGGAGCAAAAAATATGGAGGATGAACTTGCAGCCCTGAAAACCAAACTCCAAGATCTGGATGAAAAAATTCTCGGCCTCAATCTTCAACATTCAGCCATGCATAATAGATCACAGCCAGAGTCTTCTGCAGACATTGGGTTTTCTTCTTCTAGCAATTTTTCATGGCCCGAAGCTGGATTTTCCTCGCTTCAATGGTGATGATCCGATTGGATGGATATACCGGGCAAAACAATATTTCAGTTTGCATAATACTTTTGATGTCAACAAAGTTCCACTTGCCTCCTTTCATTTGGAACATGAAGCCTTTCAATGGTTTTGTTGGTACATCAAGGCTCATGAAAAGCTAAAATGGATAGATTTTTGCAAACTCATTTTGCAACGATTTGGCCCTAGTGCTTTTGATGACTTCACAGGAGCACTCACAACACTGCGCCAAACAGGCACTGTGAGAGAATATCAAACAAAATTTGAAAAACTGGCTAATCACACAGGGGGATTGTCTGATGAATTCTTTAGGAGTTGTTTTGTCAGTGGTCTGAAGGATGCAATTCGCTCTGAGGTTAAAATGTTTCGTCCCAGCGCAATGATGGAAGCCCTAGGGTTGGCTGAGTTGGCCGAGGACAAGATCACAACTCAACAACGATCCAAATCCAATTTTGTTCCATTCAGAAATACGGCATCCCAACGACCTCAAATAACGCCAGCCCCTAGAACAACTCCAATCAATCATTTGACTGAAGCAGAAATGAGGGCACGCAGAGAAAAAGGGCTTTGTTATAATTGTGATGAGAAATTCACTCGGGGACATAGATGTGTTGAGCAAAAACTCTATCTCTTGGATGTGGATTCTCCGCCTGAAGTTTATGTGGATGCTTAGGATACAATGGATGATCAGGTCGACACTCAACAGCCGCTTGTTGACCTTGCTTCTCAGGAAGACCACCTAGAGATCTCTCTCCATGCTTTAGCAGGAGTCACCACTCTACAAACCATGCGGGTCAAGGGTTTCTTCAAGAAGCTCCCTCTTACAATACTCATTGATTTTGGTAGCACTCATAACTTCATTGACCTTCGGATTGCCAAATAGGCTGATTGTTTTGTCCATCCTTGCTCTAGCTTCGAAGTCATGATTGCCAATGGGGCCACATTACCTTGCAAAGGCAAGTGTCGCAATGTGCATATCTCTATGGGAGACTATAACCTGCGCTCTGACATGTTTGCCTTGCCCTTAGGCAGATGTGATGTGGTTTTGGGCACTCAATGGTTAGGCACACATGGACCCATCTTATGGGATTTTGCTGAACTTTGGATGCAGTTTTCTGACGATGGACAAAAACACACATTGAAGGGCTTACAACCGGGGTTTATCAGCATCATAATTTCACATCGCATGGAAAAGCTTCTTAAGAAGAATTCACATGATGTCATCGCTCAGCTCCATTCCATTCAGATGCAACCATCAGCGGTCTCCACTACTCCTTCAGATCTACAACGAATTTTGGATAGGTATGCATGTGTCTTTGCCGAACTAGTGGGATTGCCACCTTCACGACCAGAGGACCACCGTATTTAGCTCCTTCCTGGAAGCGTTCCTCCCAACATCAGGCCCTACCGCTACCCATTTCACCAAAAGACAGAGATTGAGATGCTTGTTCGAGACTTACTGAAGCAAGGTATTATTCGCCCTAGTACTAGTTCCTTTTCTTCACCAGTTCTTGTTCGGAAAAAAGATGGGTCATGGCGCCTTTGCATTGACTTCCGAGCATTTAATCACATCACAATCAAGGATAAGTTTCTGATTCCTGTTGTTGATGAGCTTCTTGATGAGCTTCATGGCGCTCATTTTTTCTCAAAGTTGGATCTTCGTTCTGGGTATCACCAAATTCGGGTTCATGAGGCTGATATCCCTAAAACGGCTTTCCGCACGCATGATGGCCACACTGAGTTTTTGGTCATGCCCTTTAGCCTCACTAATGCTCCTTAAACATTCCAAGCATTGATGAATAAAATATTTCGGCCTTACCTGCGGAAATTCATTCTGGTCTTCTTCGATGATATCCTCATCTATAGTAAAATATGGGCTGAGCATCTCCAACATATGGATCTTGTACTGCAACTTCTCTCTAATCATCATCTCTCTGCAAAGCAGTCTAAATGTGTTTTTGGCCCGGAGGAAATGGAGTATCTCGGGCATATTGTTTCAGCCCAAGGAGTTCGTGTGGAACCTGCAAAAATAGATGCCATGAAAAAATGGCCGCATCCTCAGACACTCAAGATCCTCCGTGGTTTTTTGGGGCTGACTGGCTACTATTGCAAGTTTGTCAAGGATTACGTGAAGATTGCAGCTCCATTAACAACTATGTTAAAAAAGGATGCTTTTATCTGGACACAAGTTGTTGAGTGTGCATTTGAAAAACTGAAACAAGCTGTGTACTACACCTGTTCTAGCTATGCCAGATTTTTCCAAGACCTTCACTATTGAGACTAATGCTTGCGGCAATGGACTTGGTGCTGTTCTCCTTCAAGAAGAACATCCCATTGCATTCACTAGCAAAGCCCTTTTCTGGCAAGAATTTAGTACTCTCTACATATGAGAAGGAAATGATGGCTATTTTGCATGCAATACAGAAGTGGTGGCCATACCTACTAGGGAATCATTTTTGCATCAAGACTGATCACCAGAGTCTGAAATATTTCCTGGAACAACGGGTCTCCTCCCTAGCACAACAGAAATGGGTCAACAAACTCATGGGTTATGACTATGAGATAACTTATAAGAAGGGTAAGGACAATATTGTGGCAGATGCTCTTTCTCGCACATTTGATGACCAAGCTTCCCTTTCAGCTATTTCTATCCCTGTTCCAAATTGGTTGGAATCTGTCCAGCAGGGCTATGTCAATGACTCTTCATTATCTCAAATCATTCAACAGTTGGTCACTAACCCTTCTGCTGTACCGCATTACTCTTGGGATGGTGCTTCTCTGCGGTACAAGGGTCGTCTGGTGCTTCCCCAGAGCATAGATCTTCAGCAGTCTGTCTTCTATGAACTCCATGCTTCTCCATCGGCATGGCACTCTAGGTTTCTCAAAACTTATGAGCGGGCACGACGTAACTTCTTTTGGAAGGGAATGACACCTGCCAACACAACAAGGGTGAAATGACACTCATTCCTGGATTGCTCGAACCCTTGCCCATCCCTACACGGATTTGGACAGATATTTCTATGGATTCATTGAGGGTCTCCCTAAATCTGAAGGAAAATCAGTGATCTTGGTTGTGGTTGATCACCTCTCCAAATATAGTCATTTTTGTGCCCTTAGCCATCCGTATACAGCCTCCTCAGTCGCATAAATTTTCATGGACCGGATCTTCCGTCTTCATGGCATTCCTTCTTCCATTGTCTCAGATCGTGATGCAACTTTCACCAGTCATTTTTGGACAAAACTATTTTGACACACTGGCACCAAACTGAAGATGAGTTCTGGGTATCACCCACAAACAGATGGTTACACTGAAATTATCAACAAATGTTTGGAAACTTATCTTTGTTGCTTCACCTTAGAACAACAACATCAGTGGGCAAAGTGGCTCCCTCTCGCTGAATAGTGGTACAATACCTCCTACCATACTGCATCTAAAATGACTCCATATGAAGCAGTCTATGGTCAGACACCGCCAGTGCTCCTTCCATACACCCCCAGCAGTTCACTCGTTCAAGCTGTCGACACGGTTCTCCGAACCCGAGATCAGATTCTTCGCATCTAGCAGGAAAATCTTCACATGGCAAGAAATCGCATGAAACAACAAGCTGATCAGCACCGTTCTGAGCGCCCTTTTCAAGTAGGTGATATTTTTTTTCTTCGTCTACAGCCATACAAGCAATCATCCCTGAAACTCAAAGGGCGTCATAAGTTGGCTCCAAAGTTCTATGGGCCATATAAGGTTATTCGGAAGATTGGGTTGGTTGCTTATAAATTGGAGTTTCCTCCTCGCGTTCATCCAGTATTTCATGTCTCTTGTCTAAAGAAAGTTCTTGGCACCAATGTCAGAGCACAAACTGTTTTACCAGAACTGGATAACGAAGGATCCATCATTTTGGAGCCAGAGGCAATTCTTGACAGACACACTCGTCAGCGTCGCTCTAGATCCATCACAGAGGTCTTAATTCAGTGGCACAGAATGCAACCAGAGGATGTTACATGGGAACCGCTCCTTTAGATTCAGCAACAATTTCCACATCTTAAGCTTTGAGGACAAAGCTTTTCTAAGAGGGAGGGGATGTTAGGAACCCGTGTTTAACCCTTCTCTTTACTTTGTTAGTATATTATAGTTGGACGCATATGCTTTGTAAGTTGTCCCGTGAGCATATTGTATTATCCCACATTCATGGGAAGTAATAGTTGTTTAGATTAGACTTAGTATATAAGTACTTGTTGAGGCCAATGAAGGCATCCACGAATTTATTGTATTGAGTTTGTTCAAAGGAGGTTGCCCCCCTCGAAGTGGCTTGTGATCAATAAATTCCTTCTGTGTTTCTGCTATTTCTGTTATTTCGTGCATTTTTTATTATATTGTTGCAAGAGGTTCCTCTCAATCATTAATTTCATTTTCATGCCTCCGTTTTGCAAGAATCTTTTGCACTTATTGGCCAGCCTTAGGTTGTTTTTTGTACTTAAGTGTTGGTGGTTTTGGCAAGAAGAAAAATCTCTTGTCAAGAGGATACAAGATCCTATCTTCAGTGTGGGATGCTCTAACTGCATGTCCATCTTGACTATTATGAAACTTCCCTGGCTGAGTAATTTCTGTACCAGAAAGGTCATGCAAAATTAGTACGAACACTTCATGAGATAATTCCCATTGATAGCTTCTAGAGCAGCAACAGCCTGATCCCTTTTCCCAAATTTCAAGAATGCACTCTGGGCTTTATTTGCTTGCTGAGGGCCACACAAAATTTGCAGTTCTTTAATAGTTTCAAACTTGGAAAGAAGCATAGAGACTTCTGCATCTGAAACTGCCTTTGGAAGCATTTCGATAAAAGGCTTGTGCTCTATTCTTTCCAATTTTCCATCTACATACTTCATCTGTATTGGAATTGAAGCCCCAGGCAGTGTTCTTATTATGAAACAAAGAAATGGCCTTGTCTGCTTCTAGGTTGCTTGCATTATTCTTAAAGAGGAGGGCCCTTCCTAGATGAACACTGGATGTTATATTGAAGATAAATATTTCTCTTATTTCTAATATCTATTTCATTATTCAATTTATAAATCAGGATGCTTCCTTGTTTAGCATCTTGTAAGGAATCAAAGGATATATTACTGCCATTCAGAATAATTGTTAGTTATTTCTCTGATTTTCTGCTCTGAAGGTGATGACTTTTGTAGCCATTCTATCTCTATATCCTAAACAAGATGATTCCATCTCTATATCCTAAAAAATTCTTACCTGATTATTTTGACCATATATGTTGTAATATCACATGATCTGTTAGAGATCTTTGATCTCTTTTATTTTTTTTCTCTAACAATTCATCCAAATCGTGAACAGCTAGAAGAAGCTCCAAATTTGATTCTTCTGTTTTCTGTAATTGCAAAGCTTGATTTATATTTATCCATTTTTCATAACCTAACTCTTGCCCTAGCTCCTCTACTGTACACCTTGCATCAACTATTTCATGTGATGCTATATCTGCAACCTTTTGTTTTTCACTGCCTGTTGCTAAAGCCTTCAGTTGGTCAAACTCTGATTTGATGTTGTATCACTCTGTTTAGAGAGGATATTTCCCACGCAAACTGTCGTTCCTGAATCTAGCAAAATCTTTGCCAACAAATGCAATCCTTCAGCTGCTGCCATGTGGAGTAGTGTTCGTTAGTTATAGCCCTAAAAGACATTTCAAGTACTCTGTATTCCTACTTGCTACTACTTTGCAGAGAAATGTAGCAGCATCTTCTAAAATCAAGACGCTCCATTCTCAGCACGTAAAGAAGCAGTCTGATCATGCACACCCTTGACAGCCTCTAGCAAGAGCGTTTCCAACTTTATCTATTGAATTGACATCTGCTCCAGCTTGTATGAGAAATAATGTGATCTCTTCATACCCTTTAGATGCAGCCGAATGCAAAGCCATTCTTCCATCATAGTTCACTGGCCCTAATTAAATTCCTTAGATGATATTAATCACCATGTTAAGCAGCGCTGTTTATTTGTAAAGCTAACTCAACTTCTTGCTTTGCAATTAGAGGAGTGATACATGATTCCAGCTATTTGATTCTCGGATCTGTTTCTCGTAACTTGAGGTTGGTTAGGACCTGTCGTCCATCTGTGAAATAAAGCAGTAGAATATTCACAAAAGATTGTTTTTCTAGTCGCAATAGCAATCTAACTTATAAATTCAGAAATGTATTCCTTGAAAAGAGGCACCTGCTCAACCTGTGACTTATAGATGTTGGATAATCTTTAAGAACACTAGCTTCACTATAACTACACTCATACTGCAAACAAACATGACCTTTAATTTGTGCCCTTATGCCCCTCCCAAGCTTATTTCTGTTCATGTATCTGATTAGATCAGTCATTTTATCCCTGAATCTTTCAGTACTGGATTCCTTAACAATTAGCACTGTCATGTTACCAATCAATTAGGCACCAAGAGTCATGTCAAATGAAACAAATATCGTTTTCCTTGTGTTCGCAGCATGTATGTTGCCATGACCACCTCTTAACACTGATCTACCCGAAATCTTTATGGTAGTGATCACCCAAAGTTAAGCTCCAACCAATGTTAATTCTTTTCTCTGATTCTGGAAGGGTTGTTGCAAGATAATAAAAAATGCAAGCAGCAGTATCTGCGCAATAGAGCTCTACAACTATCTGTCCTTGTGAATAGATAGTTTATATGCATATCCTTTTCTTGTTTCTGGAAAAGCTCTGTAAGCTTCCACGCTTGACACGATCGACTCCACAACAGCTACCTTAACCTTTCCTCTCTTCTGAGCCAAACCATCCAGTTTACAAAACAACTATTCCACATGCGCAATGTTTGTTTGAAAACCATACCCATCCAAAGAGCATTACATACATCCTCCCCAAGAAACCTTTGGGAAATAAAAGCAATTACTAAATCCTCTTTCACCTGGCTATGTAAAATGGCAAGTCCAAAGTGGGGTGGTTCCACCATAGAAGAGATTTATTCGAAGATCTACGGATTGAGAAAATGCACTCTACCCATCCAAGAAATTCATAGAAGTGAACAGTAACCTGCTAAGTGTCAATTTTGGACACTACAGTACTTTCTTGTCAAGGCAATTTAATAATATTTACTCACTAAAGGAATAAAAATGAACCATGATTATTAATTTCTTCAAGCAGGCGGCCAGCAATGCGACATTAATCAAGGCAAAATTTGCAACTTGGGGATGCAAAACATGGCAACTACACCCAAAATTTTAACCAACACTATGTCTACATTCAAAAAAGAATTTAAATAAGATTGATGAAAATAATGTAGTATATCTTTTTTACATGTACAATAGTAAATGTAAACCCTATCGACTAGTTAATCCTACAAACTAGAAGATACTAATAATCCAAAAATGTGGTCTTTGACGAATGTCCACATACATAGCCTTAATCCGTTCTTCTAGAGGAAGATGCATAATAAAACCATAAGAAGACATTAAGGAATTCAAGGAAGAAAACTTTGAAGGAGAGAAATCTACTTCAATTCCTAAAATTGTTCTTCAAGAAGCTTTAGTCTCCAATGCGGGACAATTTAAAGGTGAAGGGAGCGTCTAGAATAAAACACAATCTATTGGAAATCTTGTAAATTTTTGATAAATGTGAATTTGACACCCAATTTTGGAAGGAACTTTTAAAAAACCACCAATTATATCCAGAGAAGAGTTCAATTTGGAATTTATTAGTAAAGTGATTCATTCCTAGTGTAACAAAACATTCTTGACAAGGCTTAACAATTAAAGAAATAAAATGAAGCAACATAAGTAAAATATGATTCGGTTTTGAAGGAATTTGAGAACCCTATTGACACTAGTTTGGCTCAACTGGAAGTCGGGTTGGTCTCAGTTAGTGGGAAAAATGAAAGGAAATCCTTAACAGGGAAGGTTGACTTGATCCCGGCTAAAAAGAGTGCCCAGCAGTTGGCCTTGATTAAAATCAGAGAAGATATGTTAGCCAAGAAATTGAGTAGTCTAGTTGATGAATTAGGGTTACTTGCTCAAAGACACTCCCCAGTCCAGCCTATGGTCAACTCTGTAATCCCCAAGAAGGTGATTGTGACTGATTTTGGAGAGTCTGTTGAAGTAGATGAAATGGTTGAATGTCCCAAAGGGGATGGTGGCAGGAAAAAGATGAAATATGTAAAAAAAATAGTTAATGAGGCAAAGAAGGTTAAGGGAGGGAAGCTCCCTAAGTGCTTTGATAATATGGGAGTATCCAAAGAGGGTGCTCAATGAAGATGTTTTATTTACATAATTGTTTATCATGAAATACATCCGTTGGAATGTAAGGGGGTTAGAGTCCCCTGATAGGAAATATCTGGTGAGGGACCTAGTAAATAAGAATAAGAATCTGGACTTCCTAATGCTGTACGAAGTCAAAGCTGTGAACTTTTTAGTTAGGCAATACTTTAAGATTCATATGGAAAGATTCCATTAAGATTCATACTAATCATACTAAGGGTAAGGGTGGCATTGCTATCCTCGTCAATTCAGTTTGGTGTGACTTTCTTTCTCAATCTGGGGCTTCTCCTTGTAACAGGGTTGGATGGGTAAGCATTGACAAGAATGGAGAAAAGTTTGGTGTTTGTTTTGTATATGCCCCAAATGATTATAAAGAGAGGAGTGCCCTGTGGGAATGGCTTGCATCTAACCTCCTCAAAATCCCTTGGATTTTTGCTGGGGATTTTAACATGGTGGAAAATGTGGAGGACAAAGTGGGGGGAATGAAACTGGACTGGAAGGGCAATCAGAAGTACTTTTGGCTAAGACTTGAGAAGTCTCTTAGACTGATTGACCCCTTAGAAGGTGCTAAAAGCAGAAGTAAAGGTATTTGGTTCTCTTGGTGCAATGCCCAATCTGGAGGGAGGAGAATATATTGCAGATTGGATAGGTTTTACGTGAACAAAGAATTCTTTCAGTTTAAATGGCCTCCTGAGGAGTATGTAGTTAAGGTAATGCCTAGTTCTCTTTCAGATCATCATTCAATTAGTACAGAAATTGTTCCTATTTCTCATGACATGTCTGCTAATGTAAAACAGCCTAAAAGCCTTTCAAGCTTAATGTTATGTTATTAGATGTGGAAGATTGTAGCCATGGGATTACTTCTATAAGGAACATCTTGAAGGGTTGGCAAAGGCATGAATCTTCAATTCAATATTGGTTTGAACTTTTCAAAGCTTGTCAAGGAATTTTTTGAATGTGTGGTAAAAAATTGGCCTTGGATAGAAGAAGAGAGGAAAGATTGTTACAAACTCAGTTTTTGCAAGCAGAAAAAGAAGCTTAGGAAAATCCTTTTAATGAAGAGTTGGTGGCATCGATGGGTGCTATTAAAAATGGCCTCAGATACTTTGAAAACCGGGCCAGACTGAATTGGATCAAAGGTGGTGATAGGGGATCCAACTATTTCTTTAACATTCTAAGGAATAAATTTAGACAAGAACATGTGGAAATGGTTTCAGAGAGTGGTGTTGAAGTGCTTGATCAGGAAGGTATCAAGGAAGTCTTTATGAACTTCTATGAGTCCTTGTTTAAGGTAGATGATGGAAGTTCCGTGTGTGGAGGCTCAGAAACTATGTGCTGATATTTGCCCCAGGAAAATAGATAAATATATGGCTAGTAAGTTGAAGAAAAGTATATCTAAAGAGGAGGTTAGAGATGCCATATTTTCTGTGAGTTTTGACAAGTCTCCAAGGCCAGATGGCATCCCCGTGGAATTCTACAAAGTTAATGTTGATTGGGTGGTAGACGATCTACTAGAGGTGTACGAAGAGGCCATAGAGAAAGGCTCACTGGGCAAGGAAATTAATAAAGGAGTTATTAAACTATTGCCTAAAGGTGGGGATAAATCTAGCTTGAAAAACTAGAGACCTATTACCTTGCTAAATGTGTCTTACAAAATTGTCGCCAAAGTGTTGGCAAGGAGGCTTGTAGATATACTGCCAGCTATTATCAATGTGACACAGACATGATTCATTAAGGGTAGGTACATTTTGGAGAATTTGCTGACTAGCTGGGAAGCTACACATTGGGCTAAAATGTCGGCACAGAATGCTGGAATACTTTTACTTGACTTTGAGAAGGCATATGACAGAATAGAAGGGTCATTTATAATTTGTGTACTACAGGCTTTTGGTTTTCCAAGTGAATTTATTAAAATGGTGAACATGCTTTTTTCGGATGCTTTTGCTCAAATTGAAGTGAATGGAGAGCTTATTGATTCCTTTCAAATTGGGAGATCTATAAGGCAGGGGTGCCCTTTAGCACCAACACTATTTGTCATTGCCTCTGAAGCTCTTTTCTATTTCTTGAGAATGGACAAAATCCCTGGAACCTTTAAAGGTATTGTACTCCCTGATTGATCTCCCTTGCTGAATATGCAATTTGCAGATAACATTGCTATCTACCCTGTCCTGGAAGAAGAAAACCTAATTAATTTGCAATGTAGATTAAACAAATTTTGTGCAGCCTCAGGGGCTAAAGTCTCTTACCTCAAGTCTACTCTCCTTGGTTGGGATGATTCCCCACCTGGGTCACTGGACTTGGAGGTTTGGCAATGGGGTGGCCCTAAGAAACTAGTGAGGTTCCTTGGTATTCCTTTCACTTTGGATCCTTCTCTGAAACAAATGTGGGATTGGTTGTATGCCAAAATTGAAATTAAACTTAAAGGTTGGAATAGACCGACACTGTCCCTAGCAGGAAGGTTGCAAGTCTGTCAGAAGATTCTATCCGCCTACACAGTGTATCATGCTTCAATGTGGCTCTTTTCTAATTTGCAAATAGAATGCATTCAAAAGGCCATAAGAAACTTTCTTTGGTCGGATGGGAAAGGTAATAGGAAAAAACGCTGTGTTAAATGGAGTTGGTGCTGTATTGGGAAGGAGCTAGGAGGACTTGGTTTGAAAGATCTTAAGTTGCAAGGTATGGCTTTGGTCGCAAAATGGATTATGAAGTCACTTGATGGTAATGAGCCCTGGAAGGTGTTGGTAAGGAATAATATAGCTCTGGCTAAACCAAGGAAAAGTCCTGGTTGGAGCAATCTGCACCCTCATGATTACCTTTTCGGGGATTTCAAAGTCAAACCGGTTGGATCTGTGGTGTTTGCTTCTATATGGAGAGCATGGGAAACTATTAAGAGTTGTATTTCATGGCCAGCTAGTAGTGAGGTTTCATTCAGATGGGGAGCTCACAACTCTATCTGGTGGAATCTTAAACATAATGATAGACCACTAGCACTCATCCCAGGTTGTTCAGGTTTGAAGTGGCATAAACTAGGCTTTTCCAAAAAAGAACGTATTCGGTTCTGGTGGCTGGTTTTTCAAGGAATCCTTGTCGGTCAGCATTGTTGAATGAGGGGGATTGGTTGAATAAGCTTTCTTGGAAGGATGGTTGCAATGTGTTAATGTGCGAGGCTAGAAGGATATACAGGGTCCTTGGCAACTCTAACCAAATCCTGGAGCATTGTGCCAAGTCTTGGGATTGTGTCTTTAGTTATAAAAGGTTAAGCCATGTCTTTAAATCATTTTGGGGTAGGTCTTTGGAACCTAAAAAGGGGTGTTTCAGATGGCTTGTATTGTTAAATAGGCTTCCTATGGGGGTAAACAGTTTTGTGTGTAAAATGTGTAATACTTGTGAGTCCTGTGATCACATTTTTTTTTAAATGTCCATTTGCTGTTCAAATTTGGAAAATGTTCTTGGGGGATAATGTGGATAGGGCTGTCTGTAATCCATTGGTTAAAATTAGAATTTTGATTGGTTTTATTTCTGACTTTGAATATAATTCTAATCTATTCTGGTTAGTTATGACAACTGAAGTTCTATGGGCATTGTGGAAAAAGAGAAACGAAGAGCAGTTCCAAGACAAGCCAATAATGCTTACTGAGTCTAATAAGAGACTCACCCAAATTGATATTTACTTTCAGGTTGCAGCTGCTGTGGAAAGACAGATGAAGGATGTTGCCAAGGTTTCCAAATGTGAAGGGGACCAACAAACATCAGAGGTCTTAGCTGCCGACAAGTTCATTGAGCAGGGCTTCAAAAATTATGAGAGAATGCACCAGTCGTTCACTGAAAAATTGGCGCTAATGCAGATGGACTTCAACAATATTGGATTAGACCAGAAGGAGAGGAAGTCAAACTCATGACTAGTTGAAATTACATTGGACAACCGGCCTGTTCTTGACAACCAGAAGATATTTGTGGATGATGATGGTAGCTTGCATATTGGAGCAGTTCCAGAAGCTGAGTCTGAACTCATGGATTTTTTTGAGATTGCACCTCTGTCACAGGTTGATCCGTTTGAAGACATGGAAGGTCTAGATGATGCAGACTAGGAAATACCAAGTTTGACAGATTTTGAACTACTTTTTGTATTAAATAGTTCATAGAGATAACCTTTTTATGTGAGACATGATCGATTGTAATATGTATAATCTGAACTTATAGTTTATTTTTTTTGGTGGCTCTCTTGGCCACCGAATTGTAATGCTACTTCTCATTTTGGTAATACTAAAGAACTATCTTCAATCCAAAATAAAAATATGATTCTCTTATGCATAATCAAACTTGGGAACTTATTAATTTTCTAGGTGGTAACCATTGGGTGTAAATGGGTTATTTTGAAATAATACAAGGTTCAATGCATCATTGAAAAACACAAATTTCATTTGGTTGAAAATTTTGTTACTCAAAAAGAAGGAATTGATAATCATAAGACTTTTTACACCAACAAAAATTTAAGCCATTAGACTCGTGTTCTTCCATATGGTAGAATTCAGATGATGCATCCACTAGATGAATGCAACAAGTACATTCTTTTAATGGTGTTCTCCAAGAGGAAATGTATATCCACCAATGTAGACAATTAAAAACTTTAAGGAAACAAACATTAGATGTGTCAATTTTTATTGGTTGGAGTACAAGTATCTCTTGAATGGTAATAAAGATTGGTAAGCGTCTAGATGCACACATATATTCTATTAGAGGATCCTAGATTACAACTTGTACATCCAAAGGGAAGATGGAAAGATGGTCATCTATGTTGGTGTGATATTTATACTTTGCCTTGGATATGCCTCTATTGTAAGTGTGATATAACATCTATTTAATAAATTTAGATAGTATATTAGGAATATTTAATTTCCCTCACTTAGGTAGTTAATAATGATGTGTACACCTTGATTTAAGGTGCACAAGTGCCACCACCACCTCATCATTCCTTGATTTTAAGAAGGTGACACCTTTGTACTGGCAAAGCCATTTTTGTTTTAATTAGATTGAGTTAATTGATCCATTGATTGATAGTTAAACTCTTGACTGCTTAATTAGATTGAGTTAATTGATCCATTGATTCACAGTTAAATTGATGATCTTTGGACATATCATCTCTTTGAGTTATGCATCTGGGAGGCCTATTTATATGTACTTTATCCATCTATTTGGTAGTTGATTTTGATTTCTTCTATTTTGAAATAACTTTTGTTCTTGCATATTACATAATTTGCCACCGTGTTTGTAGTTATTGCAACTTTATTCATTCACTTAGACCTAGGGTTGCATGATTGGATTCCTATTGAATCTTAAGTAGTATCACTGTTGGTGTCATGAGCTTGTTTGTGCCCACTAAGAAACAAGGTTTTCATTTGGAGCTTCATTTTGGTGATTCTTGGGTTAGATTAGAGTCCATTATCACATCGAGAGCAACTAAGAAATTAAGATTTGATTTTCATTTTGTCCAATTTGGACACCCAAAGGTCATTTATTCCTAGTTGTGGTTGCATGCTTGTTTTTAGTCTTTTGCAAATAATTTGGTTTTGAAGCACTTTGGCACAAGACGGAGTGTGCCATTTTGTTTGGAAAAGCTAAAAACTTGGAAGAGTTGAAAACTTATTAGTTATAAATTTGTCAGTTTTGTTGAAGTTTGTAGAAAAAAAATTGTTTTTAGCCCATGCATGTATGTCAAGCGTATACAACATGAGCAACTATGTAGGTGCAAGTATTGATAGTAATTAAATTTTGCAATAACTTGTTTTTGAAAAAAATCTTATTTCAAAGGTTGTGAGGCTTGTGTTGTATAATGCACTCTTTTCTTAAGAGGGCATGGGGGGCTACTCGACCCCCTTGCCACTAAGATGGTTGGATTCCCCCAAACCTAATTACAACTCTTTAGCCCCGACTCCAATATTGTGGGTTGCCTTCACTATTTTGGTGTCACTATTGAAGATTTTGGTGTTATCTAGATCTCTCCCCTAGGGAGCCACTAGGGCTTTGCCTGTGCCCCATTACAAAGCCACCTCCACCCAACCAGCAAAGCTTCACTCAGTTTGCTTCCCATCAGCCACCATAGTGCCACCTCCATTGATCACATTGCCAATCAACTACTTGGTTGTCACTCATTGGCCACTCAACAAACAAAACCTCACCATTTGTTTTCAGTTTTGGAGGCTAACTTTGGAGGGCGATATCTTTGCCATACAAAGGAAATTTTTTGAAATAGACAAGAATTTTGGTGGCTTTGCAATGGTGCATATGGTTTTGGATTTTGATATCTAGTTGAAGTTGAGCCATTCTCATTTAGAGAACTTTTGGTTCTCTATTTGAGCTTATACAAAAACATTTTTAGGTGCATTTTTTTTTTCAAAGTGGACAATTTTCTGTGTACTTATTGTAGTTTGATTATTCCCAATTTAACTCAAAATTGTACTTAAAACACTTTGGTCTTTTTGACATTTGTAATTTACTAAGATTAAGACCACATTGCTTATTTGACAAGTGACAATTGTAAATGCAATGAATTATAAATTACCACAATCATTTTTTGGGGGGGATTTCTCTATTGAATTATTTTGAGGGGATTTTAGTATACACACTCAATTATAAAGTGTCATTTCTTTGTTTTGGGGTAATTTGGGCATTTTGTACTCCACAAACTAAAATAAAGCTCCATGTTTGGGGGAGTCTTTTAATTGGTTTATTGTTTGTTTGATTTGAGGAGTATCATAATTAATAATTGGTAATTCAATTCATCTTTCTGCCATCACTTTGAGAAGGGAGAACTATAAGTCATGGTGAGATGCAATTCCAAAGTATTTTAAATGGATTAACCTATTGGCCCATTTCTATGGATTTGTTCTTGAACTAGGTACTTATTGATGGAGGCAAGTATGGGCTAACAAAAATGATCATGTCATAGGATTGATTTATTCTAGTGTTGATAAAAGCACATTGTGGGCTATCTCAGACATTAAGTGCCCTTGCACTCTTTGAATTAAAAATTGGGAGATGTATAAAGATTTTCATGATCTTCTATTCCCGAATGATCCTACCATGGACTGTCTTGTACCCCTTGATGATTCTGAGAATTTTTTATATGACAATGATATAGATGATGAGCTTGCTTATTGGGAAGATCTTGAACGTTGCAATGACATTTTTTTTCTTGGTTCTCCTCCTGTAGACTTGTGTTGATTCTTTAGCTTCCTTAACTCTTATTATAGATTAAGAGGCATCATGTCCTTTATCTTCGAGTTAGCATTTTGAGCTTGAGGACTCTTATATTCTAGCATCGACAGATTTAACAATTGTTCATACTCAGACATTTGGTGTGGACACATTGTGGGATGAGTAGTGTAGTCACATGACATGGATTGAGATTCCAACCCCACCTATTGATTCGACTTGAATTTAGTGTTGCTTGTCCCAAAGCTTCTAGTGATTTGGTTGAATAGGTTCATATTATTTTCTTGATCCATCTCATTTAGATGTCTACTTATTAGACATACATCACATGTTTGTAGAATCTCATATTTTTGCTCTGGAAGACACTATTAAGGAGATAACCTTCATCTTTGATGACAGTGCTTCAACTGCATCCACCACATCTTTGGCACATGTTCTACATCAACTTCCACATGGGATTGAGATGACATTCTTCAGTAGGTTTGGAACATTGATTCGATCTTGACATCTCTCATCACCAAGACTGATCTACAGTTTTTAGAGAGTTACTTTTTGTTTTTTCTTCACTCTTTTTCCTTCATGGATTGGGAAGCCTTTCTACATGCACTTATGGATCTACCTCTTTCCTTTGGAAAGGAATGTTGCTCGACATGAATGAATCTTCATTAGCCTTCAGTTTTATCCTTCCATCTCTGGTATAGGAGGTCTCACATCTTGTGGGGGGATATATTATCCTTCTCATCTTTTCTCTTCTTAGGTGGGACATTTTCTCTATGGTTTTTCTCATTCTCTTCTTTTGGGGGAACATATTGTACATGGGTGTGAAACATAGCTACACATTTGTAGAGACCCATCTTTACCTTCCTAAGTTACATTTACTGTGGTGGCTTATTGGGGTGGGGGGTTGTTGGTGTTGGTGTTTGTGTAACACTCATACTTATCCTTGGATATATCTCCATCCTAAGCATGATATTGCACATATTTAGGAAGTTTAATTAGAATATTAAAATATTTAATTTCCCCCAACTTGGTAGTTAATAATGATGTGTGCACCTTGACTTGAGGTACACAAACTCCACCACTACTTCATGAATCCTTTATTGATAGTAGTTGACTGACAACTCTATTTAATCAAGGCCACCTTTGCTTTAGTTAGATTAAATCAATTGATCCACTGATTGAAAATTAAAATTTTGTTCTCTTAGATTGAGTTAACTGATTCGTTGATTGATAGTTAAACTCATGATCTTTGGACATGTCATCTCTTTGAGTTATGCATTCAAGAGGCTGATTTATATGTACTCTATCCATCTATTTGGTAGGTGATTCTAATTATTGATTTCCTCTATTTTGGAATAGCTTCTATTCTTGTATATTGCATAATTTGTCTTTGTGCTTGTAGCTGTTGTAACTTTCTTCATTCACCTAGATCCAAGCTTGTGTGATTGGATTCTATAAGAGTCAATGGTGGACTCAAGAAGGCCCAAGAACCCCTGTAATCACAAGAACCTTCCACAACAAGAGACAAAATAACAATGCCAAGAGATGGTGTAGAGCTTGAATTCACACAATTGAATTATATTGCATACAACATGATTACGATGTCTTGTGATATAATTTACAATGAGATACCTCCCTTATATAGGCAAGGTGAGAGGTAAGACTCAAGTCCAACACAGTGGAACAACTAACTAGATGAAACAAATAATTAATGCACTTAGACACAACTAATAAATAAAAGCATGTAAGACAACTTGTAATATGACAAGTGTCTTAATGCTATGACATGAGACAACTAGTTCAAAACTATTACATGCACATAGTTATACATTATTAAATGCATGTAGACTTAATTAACTAATGCAACCAAAATATTAAATGACATAATTACTACCTAAGTAAGCTAAAGTAACTAGTGTGAAGAGGACCTAGAAATGACAAGCTAGGTAATATCTCCTTTTACACTAACACCCCCCTTAAGTGCAACTTAGGGAGAAGCAAATTAGGCATGAATGCATGAATGAGTCCCAGCTACAAAGCCATGTTAGGTACTCATGAACAACAAATCTTAAGTGGAGAAAAGGAGAAAACCACATGGGACAAAACTCCTCTCCAAAAGTGAGAATACATAAACAAACATGTACACGTGATGGAAGGAAGACTTAGAATCCCCCTAGAACAACATCCATCATGAATATGCAATGAATTATCCTTCCATAGGAGAGACTGAATGAGACAAGATGTTTCCCCCATAATGAAGTAGCTCCTGTGCCAATGATGCATGCACGAAGACAAAACACAATCCAATGCCTGCAAATAACATTTCTCTCCTTGGGAAGAAACAAATCCATTGGTGTATGTAGAAGAACCTCCAACTTCAAAACAAGAGACGAGGAAGGAAGTCTCATGATGTATGATGTCTCTGAAAACTCGAAAGACGAAGATGATGTGACAACTGCTGTGTTAGAACTGTCATCAAAGAGGAGATGAATATCCTCAAATGTGTCCTCCAAATTAGAAATGTGAGACTCCACAAACAAGAATGATATGTTAGCAAGACAAGAGTCCCAATCAGGAAGACCAAAATGGTCTTGCTGTTAAGAATCACTGGAAATTCTTAAAGAAGCATCGCTGAACTCTGATGTAGCGATAGGTAATGTAGATGATGTGATCTGAACAAGAGGAGAAGAGAGAGCAAGAGGAGTCTTTGAATCCGAAGAATCAAGATATGCCATGTACTCAAGCTCATCTAAAGTATCATCATCATAAGGTATGTTATCTCCATCATCAAGGGGAATATGACAATCTGTAACAAGATTATCTGGAAATGGAGAGACATGTGGGTCTCCATACAACTCCCAAATTTGAATCCTTAGTGTGCATGGTCCATCATGAATCAAAAGCTTACACTTAGTTGTTAGAATATTGTCATTGATGTCAAAGGAAACTGAGTCTCTATGTTGGCACAGTTTCTATGTAAAAGCAAATCTATGATTTATAGCACATCTGATTTATGTCTTCAAACAACACAATATATGTCATAAAAGAACCATGCAAAAGGATTGCATAAACAAAATCAGAAAGCATAAAGCTCGCATGCAAAGAGAAAAACATATTGCATATCAAAAGAAAGCAAAATTATATCTTCATCTTCTTTAAGTTTTTTAAATCTATTTTTAAAAAAAGAATGCTTTATCCTTGTAAAAGAAGTGCCATGCTTTATGTTTTAAAGGCGCTACATACAAAAAGACAAGGTCTTATTTTTAAAGTAATGATTTATGCATTGATGCCCATAAGGATAAGACAATGATCAATGTGGTAATTGCAGCGACTTCATATTAAAGAGTTTTTCCAGGATATTATGCAATGCGAATGCAAACACTATAAGGACATATTATTGCGTTTTAAGGTCTGCGGTGTCAAAAAAGAAGAATGAAAATTAGTACAGTGAAGCAGATTTATAATGAGAAAAGAGAAGCAAATTGGTATGAGAATATGATGAGTGATCTATGAGAAGAAAATCAGTTGAGTAAAAAGGAGAGCTTGCAATTTTGTATGTGACTGTTTTTCGTCTTACATTGAAGAAAAGTCACAAGAAGATATTGTGCCTATTGTATCAAAGGTTGGTGCTTTGTACTGAGTTGGTGCTCAGGGGAGTTGGTGCTCCCAGTGAGTTGAAACTCACTTTTGTATTCGAAGATTTATGTCTTCTGTAGGTTGGTACCTACTTATTAATAAAAGCAATTACTTTGCCATGGTTTTTCCTGAAAGGGTTTTCCACGTAAAACGGGTGTTCATCTTGCCCATGTAGAGGGGTCTACAGCTCTGCAAAGGGTCTGCAATTTGTACTTAGGCCTGCAACCTTGGAAGGCATGAGGGCCTGAGCCTATAAGGCTCCCATGGCCTTAAAGGCATGCGTAGCCTATAAAGGCCTGTGCGGCAGGTACTGGTACTTGCATGGTACTTAGTACCCTTCAACCTTTTAAAAATAGATTTTACAATTGAAATTTTTACAAGGCCTTTACAAAAAAAACTGGGATTTTTTTTAACACTATCAACGATTTTTGAAATGTATTTTTTAATCGCAGAAAACTGAAAATCATTTTTTGAAAATCGTACCACTCTGTAGGGATTTGTACAAGGTCGTATGACCTTGTAAAATAAAAAAAATGCCTTTTCTACTCCCATGTCCAAATTCAATGAATTGACTGTCGATCTATAGGTTTTGACGCCTTCCAGACGCAATGACAAAGTTATATTTTCTCCAGGACGCACCAAAAATACAACTCTTGACAAAATCTCTCGAATCAAGGGAAGGGAATCGTAGATCTGAGCTCTGATACCATGTAAGAGCTGATTGATGAACTCTGATACCATGTAAGAGTCAATGGTGGACTCAAGAAGGCTCAAAAGCACCTGCAATTACAACAACCTTCCACAACAAGAGACAAAACAACAATGCCAAGAAATGATGCATCGCTTGACTTCACACAATTGAATTACATTATATACAACATGATTACAATGTTTTGTGATATCTTGTGATATGATTTACAATGAGATACCTCCCTTATATAGGCAAGTTGAGAGGTGAGACTCAAGTCCAACATAGTGGAACAACTAACTAGATGAAACAAATAATTAATGCACTTAGACACCACTAATAAATAAAAGCATGTAAGACAATTTGTAATATGGCGAGTGTCTTAATGCTATGACATGAGACAACTAGTGCAAAACTGTTAAATGCACATAGTTATACATTATTGAATGCATGTAGACTTAATTAACTAATATAAACAAAATATTAAATGACATAACTACTACCTAAATAAGCTAAAGTAACTAGTGTGAAGAGGACCTAGAAATGACAAGCTAGGTAATCTCTTTTTACACTAATAGATTCCCATCCAATCTTACAATCTTGATCATTTAAGTTAATGAGCTTGTGGTCACTTGGAGTAGTGAAGATAGTTTATTTCAAAGGTGAAGCATGATTTGAATAAGTCATTCTAGACAATTGGTCTTAGATTTTTGCACCATTGCATTGATTTGGAGGTATGTGAAATAAAGAATCATATTTTTATTTCTCAATTAAAAAATGCCATGGAATTGATTGAAAAAATTGAGGATCCTTTCATACAAAATTGATTGGGAGCCTCATTTGTCTAACATATATATGATATTTTGTGAAGATTTCTCAAGGTTCATGGAAAAAACCTAGAGAAACATTAAGTATTGCATGTACTATTCTAAACTTTGGATTAGATTACAGAAAAAATAAATACTTTTTAATTGTTTGATTACTTAAATACAAATTGGGACAGGGCCATTGACATATCACAAGCTAACATTTAAGTTTATTTGTATCTTGAGATGATATGTAGTATGTTGTATGAGTAAGAAGTAGTCGACTATTGTCATTTCTTCCATTGAAACATAGTACAAGGAAACATAAGGAGCTATATGTGAAGAAAATTTGACTAGTGGAATCTCGAGTGAAATGAGCATACCATCCTCTAGTTAATAAGCAATGTCGAGCTATGATAATCAAAGTATTTTAAAGATGGTGAAGAGTATTGTGATGCACGAAGTATCCAAACATGTCAAGTTTCATTACCACTTTAGCATTCAGATGGTGCAAATAATATGCATGCTTTACTCAAGATTAACATGTAGAAAAAATTACAAATTCATCGTGTCTTATCTAATTTGAACAATTTAGAATTTGACTTTTTGAACATATTATGTACCAAATTAAATATTAAAGGGGATGTTATGGTTATTTTGAATATCTATTTAGTTGTTAATTAATTAAGAGTTAGTTGTAAAGTCATTGAAGGTGCAATTTTTTTTTGTTATACTAGCCCCATTGAAAATTTGTTCAGACTTGTAATGGTGAAAGTTGCATACCTTGCACTTTTCCCATTCATTTTGGGTTCACTTTGATCTAGTTTGTCCTTTGTGCAACAACTAGTACACAAATGACGTGTTTTTGTGTAAAAGTTGACAAATTACCTAAGCCTTCATGAGATCCCAACTTCTCGCATCTCAAGAATTTGGATTTAACTTATAGATTACCTATTTCTCGCCTTAGTTTGATTCCATGACACAAAATTGACTCCCACATTTTTAAAATTCAAATTGGTCCAATGTCAACCTTCTCCAACTAGCCATTGTATGCTAACTTGAAGCACAAAACTTTACAAATTCTATTTTAGGGAGTTGTATAAAAGGTCAAGCCCTAATTCATTTCATAACATCTAGGAAGATCCATCTAGCTCACTCACTACATGCATCATCCAAGGAGCACATTTGAGCATTCATTACTACATCATTATTTGCACACTTAGTGACAAATAGGCATATTGCATGATTGCTTACTATCTTTCATTATGTTCAAAAACCATTGGATTGTTTGATCTAGGGGTTTGAATAAGGAGAGCATGGACCTATCTAAGTAAGCTCTTCAAGGGCATTTATAAGCACTATTAATCTCTTTATTGTAGATTCATACGTCAATTTAAAGTTTTTTTTTGTAGGTATAAAAGTCCACATATTGCTAGATCATTTTTGTGTGCTCCAGATTTATTTTGTGAAATAGGGATCAATTCCACATTGCATTTTTTGATATAGGTAAATTTCATGGGGTGAAATCAATCCTAACAAATTTTTGGGAACAACCTAATTTTAATGTGTTTGAACATTATGTTGTATCTGATCCTTTTATCCTTGAGGCTTTATTGTCTTTTTATCCCATGGTTGAGGGTTGTTTCTCTATGTAGGCACTGTTTCATCATGCATGATTTTTCTCCCTTAATAGAGTTGTTATTGTTTTTCCTTCTATTTTGGATACCCTCCACTTGTTCATACGTTTCATCTTGATGATTCTTCTTTTATGACTAGTGCTAATGATATTCATGAATATAATGATGTTTCATCTTTACGAACTTTTCTTTCACATGCTTTGGATGTACCTTGTATGATGGATATTGATAAGATAGCCTCTCTTATAGTAATACATTGAGGGATGATATGATACACGATGAGTTGCCACTTCCTTTAGTTAGTCATGAAACTATGGTTTCTAGTTACCATTTCTCCTTCTCAAGCTAGCTTTTTCTCTTCACCCTTAGGTCCTTGTTTTCTTGATGATGTATCTTATGAGTAGACTGGGGATAGTGATATGTTATAAATATATATTTCTATGCATGATGATGATATGATTTTTGATGATCATTCTTTTACATCTCATGTTGATTCTTTAGATGTTTAGGACAATGACATGCTTTATGATGACGATTCTTTAATATCTCTTGTATATTCTTCATATATGTATGATACATCCTTATCTTATGATATGTTACATCATGTTAGTACACATTTGATAGTGTGGACTTAGATACACATCCATTGATTCTTGTCCATCTTCTAAACTTGATGTTCATATGGCTAATATTAATCATACTCCTATGGGACTTAGGGTTATTAGTGTTCACCCTAATTATTCTCCCCCTAGGCACCCATCTCTGTCCTATTAGCTACCAAGTTCACCATTATCATGCAGTGGGTCATACTTATCCATGCATGATTAGAGGACATAAAAAGTACGTAAGGTTATGATTTGATCAATCAAGTTAAGAGTACTATATCAAAATGTTTTCTTTGAGATTTATTTATGTTACCATACATCTTGCATGCATTTATGCTCACTTGTCATGATGGAACGAATAAACAAGTTAACTGCTTATTGTATTTTCTTATTACATGTAATTTGGAATTATGATTGAGCATATGTGATGAACTATTAGTTTTTGTAAATGTACTTGTGATGCATACTCTGTTATTATGCAAGCTATATGATGTGAAGTTAAAAGAAAAAAGTACATTATATTTTTAGGTAATTGCAATTGCCAAGTAGATGTGTCATTACAAATTCTATGATCCATTCATTTGAGGTCAACAGTGGGGGCACATTATTAATTTGGCTACATGTGTGCATGTCAATCCTTATATTTGATATTGATTGATTGTCACATGATGCATCAATGCCACTTATGATTTTGGAGTTTTCTCATGATGATATTTTTTCATTTATTTGTTCTCCTCTCCTCCAATTCCTTGCATCCTTCATATGTAACCAGTTGGAGGGGGCATATTATTTTATTGATGAGATTTCATATTATGGTTATAGTGACTCTCCATGGGTGCTACATTGAATGAACATGGTTATAGTGGTTTGAGGAACACCCTACATTGAGCTTGTTTGGTTACATCAAATTTTTGGAAGTCTTACCCCTTCTTTTGACATGTGGGGCATCATTACGATGATCCATCGACAGATCTTACACCCCCTCCTTTTATGACTAGAATGATTAGCTTACATGCTTCATGCCATTTGAACTTTGTGCTACATTTTCATGGTTTCATGCCATCCTTTTAGATTTTAATTTTTGCACTTGCTTTAAGATTGCTGACATTGTTAAGCATTCATGGTAGTGCCTATATTTCAAAATTTTGATAGATGCTACTCATTGGATTTTGTTTTCTTTTGTAGGTTTCAAAATGGAGCACTTGTTCTGATTAAGATAACTTGGTTTTAAATAGACCATAAAACCTATACAAAACCATATTTTATAGAAAAAACAAACACCCTCAGGTTTGGATAGGACCTAAAAACTTAACAAAGTTGTAGCCAAGCTACCCCATAGAACAAAAACCTCCAAAACACAATGGGCCAACCTTCACAACACCTAACCTCAATCGAGCAATCCACATGCCCTTGCCTAGGTATGGGATTCTGACATGGATTTGGGATGACCCCTCTTTCATCTTTGAACAATCATTTAGGAAACACCATTATCTGAATCCTCAAATTAAGGAGAGACAAGAGGGATATCCTCTCCTCTACCTCAACCAAGCCAACTCTTGTGAGGAGGGAGAAAGTCTTATCAAGGAAGTCAGATGATGTACAATATCGGTAGACATATCAGGAGCAAGGATCCCATCGCAACACGTTGTGGGGGGATGGGACTCGACGTGGGAGCTTCCAAAGATAGTTTTGAAGAAGAGCACTCAATAGGACTAATTGCCAAATCTGCACCACCCTTGGGGGAAATTGCCTCAGTCACTTGATTCACTACAGGGTGTTACCCCATTTTTGAAATACTTGCTAAAGCATTTAAGTCTTAGGAAATTACCTATTCTTTTATTCATCATTGTCCTCATCTTTACCTAAGTTGTCCCTATTCTTGGACCGCCCGACTTCCCGACTAGTCTCCAAGTCTTGCGTCCCTAAGTCTTTTTCTCATCGGTCTTGGTTCCCTTTGTTTTAAAGAAAGCCTTTGTTGTCGAGAATTCAGAAGTTCTTTGAACTTCCGAACTCTCAAATATTGTGGTTCAAAAGTTCAATAAATCTCTGACTCATAGACCGATTGTGCTCATTGCTCCTTTGGCGCCTTTGCTGAGTTGGCAAGAACTATGGCGTAATGACACTTGTCATTTCACATTTAATTCATAATGTGTGAAAGTACGTAGGCACTCTTTTCAGAGGGAAATTACAGGGGATATTACGAATTTCAAGACTCGATCCGCTGCCAGCATTTATTGAAATTTATGAGTGAATTTTGAGGTGAAATGTAAATTGAATAAGTTTATCATCCTACCAAGAAAGCATTCATAATTTCATGAAGGGGATTACATTACAGAGTGGAATTCGCCATACGCCCGGAGTTCGCGGAGTTCTTGAGAAACAGGTCAACTTAGTTGGCTTTCTTTCTCTTCCTCCCATTTTCTCCATTTTCTTTAAATACAGAGGTTCTTTGGTAGAGAAAGCCTTCATTTTCATGAATCTTCATTTTTCTTCCCCTGTATTGTGGAGTTCTGCTGTCCCTGTAAATTTTTCTGAGTTATTAGTTGATTGGGTTACCAAGTTGGTTAAAATGAAATTTAAATTCCAAGGGGCCCCTATGGTTCCTACGATGGAGAATGGATTGTCCAATGTGAAAGATACTGATTTGGGTCATATTGACCTTGATGATTTTTGGAGAAGAATGCAACTCGAGGGTAGGACCCCCCTAGCTGATAAAATAATAAGAAGAGGTTTGGACCGGGCTAGAGGTTTTCCACTTGCTGTGTGCTGTCAGGACTTGATAGTTGCATGTGCTAATAACTATTTCCTAGATGACCAAGAGATAAGAGCTCATGATGGCTCTGTAATTGCTTGGATTAATGCATAATCTATGGCTCTTTCTTTGAATTTGGATGAGTATGAGGAAAATGCTGATGTTTCAGTGGCCTCTGTTTGGACATATTATCATGAGAAAAAAGATTGGTGTCAGAACCGAATTGCTAAAGCATGGTTGGAAGATGAGAAGAAGGGAAAATTGAGGCTACCCACCAATATGAAAAGGGGGCATTTTAAGGATGAAATTTCTGATATGATTACCCTTTTGCATCGTGTGGTTGGAAGCGTAGATTCAGATTCTTTTGAGTATTGGGTGTGCCGATTCATATTGCTTATCTACGGAGATCATCACATAGATTGGGTGTGGATTATCACCGAATGCATGCATGAGCAGTTGATAAATTTCCCGTAGAAGGTTAGCTTTCATATGTGTTCTCAGCTAATATAGATGTTAGCCATTAAAGAGGTTGCTTGGCCCGATTTAAGAGCTCAAGGAGCTCCTGCCCTAGGCACACCTGTGTTCCAAACTTTTCCGTAGTTGCAGAGAACTGCTGGTATGAAACATTTTCATCCAATTAATGATGCTTTTTCCATGTTGCTTGTTAAAGAAATTGAGGGATCGTTAGAGTGGAGATTCTCTGTGGAAGCGACTACCCTGGTGATGAATTTTGGTAGCTTTTATGTGCGATTCGATTGCTTTTCGTACTTAAGAATTGGGGGCTATCAAAGTAGTCCAGTGAAACTGCCGAGGTACCCATCCGGCTATCTCATATTTCTTGAGGTATGTCGTCAAATGGCAGTGGTGAATATTATATATCTTGCGATGAAGAAAAGAGGGTATTCTTTCCCTATGTCTCTTTCATTTTATTCTTGTAAGAGCAACAACAATGCTAAAGGTGCCGAGAAATTGTTAGCCGAATTCAATCTTCACCGATTGTCTATTCGTGTGGCCTTTGACAATAAATTTTTTGTAAAAAGGAATATGCATGGTGGTGGCTCGTACCAGCACAAACCCCAGCTGGAAGACTTCTAGGAAGATTGCCTGGACGAAAGAGAAGTGCAGAGAAGAAGTTTCATGAGGTTGACTATTGATCATGTCCGTGCGTTTGAACTGCTGATACAAGTTCTTGACTTGGTTGATGACAATTCTAATATCTTAGATTAGGGCTATCAAAATGCCTCTATGTAACCATTTCCTCCTATTAAATGGTCTGATAAAGAATGCACCGATCTCCTGTTGCGCTCCTACTTGGTGATAAGAAGAATGGAAAAAAGGATGAAGGGAAAATTTAGATAGCAGGCTGGTTTAGCAACACCGAAGGATGCATCTGCTCAAGCACAAAATAAATCCCAATCCAATCACATTAGAAGGAGATGAGCTGGCTCACAATTAGGTGGTGACGGTGAGTAGCCTGAAGATGATGTCACCAAATTGAAGACTGCCTGCAAACAAGATGATCAACCACTAAAAAGTAATACCAGATTGGCTACTTCATCATTACAAGTAGACCATGTGCCCCCTACACCTCCATTTGTAAGTGATAGTGATTCTCTGATTTTTACTCAATTGGGTGATGAAAATATGTTACAATCTTTGTTGAGTCCTAAAAATTCACTGCTTCCAAATAGTCCCTCGGAGCACAATTCTCCTCCTGTGCATTCGGATGGTGCAATGAATATGGTTGGAAATGTTAATGTTCCTTCTTCATCCCCTACCTAGTTGAGAAAGGCAATTGAGAAAAAGAAAAGATATACTCCTACGATGGATGCTAATGTTGATATTGTGGCCAAACTCTTGCAAGAAATGCCCATGCCTAAGAAGGCTAAGAGAATGTCAAGGATGGTGGCTGACTCTGCCACAGGGCATCACATCTTGGAAATAGCTGATCTTGTTTGAGATAAAAATGAGAATGAAGTCACTGAAGTAGACTTCAACCTGAAGAGAGTAGACATGGGACCCTCCACCGTTGAGGGAGATATTTATCATGCAAAGTTTTCAGTGAGCAATTTGTCAAAGAGAATTAAAAAGGAGTAACAAGAGAATGTGAAGTTGAGAACACAAGTAAGTTCGTTGTCTCTCTTCATTCATTCTATTCTAAAAGTTACTACAGAATCAACAAATGCCCTTCTTGACTTGAGTATTAGTGCCCTTAATCCAAATCTATTGCAACAAATAAAACGGTCTCGAGCTTTGAGTAATGCCATGGACTAGTGGGTGGAAAAAGTTGTTTTTGATGGTCTTTTGTTCATTAAAGAAGCTGTTAAATTGTTTGATTCTGTTTCTAATAAAAGGGAGACTTTAATAGTTGAGTTCCAAATAGTTAGAAACAACCATAACAACCTATCCTTGGCCTCGAAAGAGATACAAGAAATGGCCAACATAGATGTTAATATCTTAGTGGCTGAGAAAGTTTTAAATGATCTTGGAGAATTGGATGCACCTATATGGGCTGACATAATTGAGTGGAAGTTGTGTGTCCTAATATTAGCTGAGGAGGGAATGAGAAATGCTATTGCACTTTACTATTCAGAAATGATGAGAATCAAAACCAATTTCGCCATCATAGAAATATAATCCACTGGAGACGATGATGATAAGCTCTTGGATATTAAAGAGATCAAACAAAGTTTTAAGAAATTGGTGACTGGAGAGATGGTGAACTATGATACCATAACAGAGGAATCACTTGGCAAACATGTAAGGATTGCTGCTTATATCAAGACTGTCAAGAGCGGGCTAGATGACGTTCATCAAAAAGTGATTAATGTGGATAGAGTAGTGAGCAAGAAGAAGCACCGAATCAGCATGACCGGGACCCCAACTGGAATATCTTTATCACCTGTTATCAACAGGTACATGCCATACAAGGCAAGATTGAGGGCACAGGTGGCACAAGCGGATGCAGGAGCTAGCGATGAACATATGAAGGAGAAGGAAGCGACACTAGAAGACAACATGGAGGAAGAGGACATGGTTATCATTAATTAGCTTTCTTTTCATATGCTTTAGTATTATTTCTTATTTGCTCAAAAACTATTGGCTCAAGAGGGTCCTTTTTTTTAATTATGTTAATTTTAAGACCTTTTTATAACCAACTGTCTTCAAGAAGCCGTTATCTTTGAAAGACAGTTATTGGGGGACTTGGCTATAAATTTGATTAGCCAATCGATGTATGGATCTTTGGAAAAATTTGTGTTGGTGATAGATCAATTTTTCTTTCTGTTCAATTGCTTTTATATATGGAATAAAAATCAATACAGTGGAGTTTGGATGATCGTAAACTTTGCGTTATGGTTGTTTGAATTTATATTCTTCCTATGTTGGATATGTTCCTACTGATATTGATGGTATTTCCATATTGAAGTTGTTGGATATCTTTAATTCTTGCTCACTGCTGTGAATTATCTATCTTTTGGTATATGATTTATGGTGGAATTTTTATTGATTTAGTTGAAGTTATGGTTGCTGAAGTCTTTGTGCTTCTTTGAATTAAGTTGTTTTTGGGATACATTGCCTTTATTGCTTTTTGGTTAAAAGCACCACCTTTTATTTGCTTTTTGGTTAAAAGCAATCTAAGTTTTCATTCATTGAACATTATAAGAAGGTAGTTGCGCCTTGGTAAATAAGCAGAGAGTCATTATAAAATACCATTACAATCGATTCAACTGTTGTTACATTTGTCACTTGCATGGGCGTGAGAATATAGAGTTAGGTGGCAAATCTGTAAACCAACACAGAGGAAATGGGAGAAGGTCCATCATCCTAAGAATCAAAATCACTAATAGTTAAGTGGTCAGCGAGGGCATTCCGCCACCACATAGCCAAGCCCGCCTTGTGATGAGAACAAGGACAATAAAAAGCCATGTGTCTGATGATAAAGCATCGTTTGTACCAAAAGGGGAGACCCTCATAATCAAACAGTTGAGTCTAGGGCCTACCCACCACCATCAATACAGTATCCCCATGAAGAGCCTTGGAGGTATCAATGTCCACCAAAATATGGGCATATGCAGGGTGGCCCATGATGGTAGTAGTAGAATCAACCTTCTAAAAATGATCAATAGCATTGCCAATGGCCTCATAACATGAATCGTCCTAGAAGTGGAGAGGGAGATGGAGAAGTCTGACCTAAACTAGCCTAATATTGAGCAGTTCTAAAAGTGGCTTGAAAGAGGTAGACCATGGATTGAGTGAAAGGGAATGCTTGCGCCACATCCATAACTTGCTATCCAAAACCAAATCCCTGTCATATGAAGATTCAAAAGTCGCTATAAAAAAACTTAGCACAAGGGTACAACTCAAATTTGCCCTTAATAAGAGGCTACTAGGAATCCAAAAACCACTTGTGCATGTTAGGAAGAGAGGGCCGCAAGTTGGTAAATCTACAAACTAGGCCTCGACAAGCATAATAGTGTTCATTGTTAATCACATCTTGTTCACAAATTACGACAAGGGAGGATTGAGAGTAGGTAAGAGGTTGAATTTTGTTATGCAGAGGAGGGCAAGAAGGAACTCTTGTCCCAACAATGGTCGCATAGGACAAAGGGAAAACATGAACTAGGCCCTTCATAGGAGGAGATCCATTGTTCAAAACCTTCATGCTGCCAACATTCATGGAAACTTGACTAGGAAGTGACACAAAAACTTGCCCATTTGTCTCAATGAACTAGACCCTTCATAGGAGGAGATCCACTATTCAGAACCTTTGTGCCACTAGCATTCAGGGAAACACAACTAGGAGGTGCATAAAAACCTGCCCATTTATCACAGGAGATCCTGCAACAAGACTGAGCTCAATCACGATACACCCACTTCTAGGAGAAGGCACACAAACTCCATAAATCAAAACATGGGATGAAGCCGCCAATACACCATCGTCTTCACCATTAACGACCTTTAGCAACATCACTAGAGGTAGAAAGTGGTATAAAGTTCGTTGATAGGAGGGTAGGGTTTCATGGGAGGGCGAGAGCGAGCCATTTCCATTAATTTTGAGCTCATATCTATATTTTTATGAGTGTTTGAAATATCTTACCCTCATGTTGACTACTTGCTTTACTTTGACATGAATTTTCATAGTAGTTCACATGCAAGTTAAAGTGAGGGACAAAACGTAATGGTGAAAATTGCATACCTTGCACTTTTTTCATTTGTTTTGGGCTCACTTTGACCCAATTTATATTTTGTGCAATAAATAGCACACAAATGGCATATTTATATGTAAAATTTGCTAAGTCTCCATTGACCCCAACTTCTCGCATGTCAAGATTTTGGATTTGACCTAGAGATATCCCATTCCCCACCTTAGTTCAATTTTGTGACATGAAATTTAACTTGGTTCAATTATATGACATGAAATTGACCCCCGACTTTTTGAAATAAAAAATTGAAATAAAACCCATGTCATCTACCTCTAACTAGTCATTGTGTACTGACTTGAAGCATGAAACATTTCCAATTTTATTCTATGGTGTTTATAGAAGGACAAACCTTTATTTATTTCAAAACATCTAGGAAGATCCATCTACCTCTCATTCAATTTATGTTGCATCATTCAAGGAGCATATTTTAGTATTCATTGATGTATCTGCATACTTAGTGACAAATAGACATATTTCAAATTTCACTATATATTTTGCCACCACCTTGAAGTACATGCAATTCTAAGATGAACATGCATTTCAAAGTATATGATCTCACTCTTAGCCATGCATAAAAAGTAAATATTTAGACACTCATCAAAAATATATTTGGTCCATGTAAAGAAATAGATCATTCTTGGAATCTTCTTGGATTACATTTTTCCACTATTTGGAACTTGCAAAACAAAAAAAAGATATGCAATGAGTAGCTTCTGTCACATAACTGAAATATGCACATATAAAAAGTAGCTTTAATTCTCTATGAAAAGAGAAAATTAGAGAAAGAGAGAAGGGTTAGAAATTTTGATTGTATGAAAAGTGGTGAAAATGCTTTGCTCGATGCGGCAGTTGATATGGCATGCTCAGTATAGCCATGCAAATCCACTTGAATATGGAAAAATGTGATCTTCTTGATTATGGTGACGTGATAGATCTTTGTTGGTTGTGGCCATATAATATAATCAAGATTTGTCTAGGTATGATGAGTAATCTCTATGTAGCAGAAGTCACTACCTAAATCTCAACAAAAGAGAATTAGTAACAATATATGCCTCCTTCAATTGATTGCATACATTGTATGCAAGGAATGGGGGAGAGGGAAAAATGAAAACATAATAATGAAAATGATATATGTAAAAGCATGAAGCAAATGTCATATGTAGCATCATGTCACAATCAAATAATGAATATCAAAATGAGAATCATGTAAGTACATAGAGCATGTAAGGATGTATCATAAGATAATCATGCAAGAACATGGGCTAGTGATGATTAGCATGAAAAGGTTGCCCCCAACATTGATAAATCATAAAGGAAACAATGGATTTGAATGCTAGATGAAAAACATAGAAGTGAAAGTAATATATAATCATATTGAAAGAAAGACATGCAAGCATGAACAAGTAAGATGTAGGCATGAAAGCACTATTGATATGCGCCGGACAACTGAGAAGGGGGGGGGGGTGAATCAGTTGTCACAAAAACTTAAACACTTTCTACAATTAAACATTCATCACTTATCCACAATTATTATGATTTAACAATGAGTGAATGAAATCAGAAACTTAACAACATCAAACACAAGAGACACCAGATTTACGTGGAAAACCCCAAGGTGGGAAAAAACCATGGAGAGGATTAACTCTCAATATATATTGCAATCTTGAAATAGTGATGTTCAGGCTTGGTCACCCCACGAGCCTAAACATACTGGTTTACTGCCATGCAGAACAACTAGGTCTAGCAGGCTCACTGCCTCAACCCTAAACCTAGCAAGATTACAATAAAGGTTGTTAAACCCTACTGGTGGCTTATTGTCAAATTCATTGCCACTATGAACACCTTTCTTTATTGTGAATAAACAATTCCTTAGCTTTGCTCTTCCTCTGCCCTGCTCTTCCTCTACTCTGCTCTTCCTCTCCTTTCCTCTACCTCCTCTCTGCTCTGCCTTTGGACCTTTCTTAATATATTCTCATTTTCGCTCAAGGACAAATTTTCCACGACTCAGCTACAAGTATTTATACACTACATCAACCTTGGAATGATCATCAAGGTCGGCATCAACCATTGGAACAATCTCCAAGGTCGGTATTACAAAAATTTTCAAAATAGGTCCTGACCTATTGCAACATCATGCAAAGGGAATGAAATGCGGAATGCCATCATGCCTTAATTGGGACTCAAACACGATCTTCCACGCCACAACATGCTTCCACAATCTTCTAGAGATCTCCGTAATCACTGGGATCAACTAGGTCGGCCAAGATTGGTTACACGCTACGTTATCTGGGAACAATCTTCACACACAATCTCCAAGGTCAGTATTACAAAAATTTTCAAAATAGGTCTTGACCTATTGCAACATCATGCAAAGGGAATGAAATGTGGAATGCCATCATGCCTTAATTGGGACTCAAACACGATCTTCCACGCCACAACATGCTTCCACAATCTTCTAGAGATCTCCACAATCATTGGGATCAACCAGGTCGGCCAAGACTGGTTACACGCTACGTTATCTGGGAACAATCTTCACACACCATCTCAATTTCTTAACGTGGACCAAAGTCCAGATATGAACATGATTAGGAGACATCCACAAGCATGCTATAATCATCAGGAGCAATTGCATGAACCTTAACCACTATTCATAGGAATCTTCTCACCGGAGTATATGAACTTTACTGTCTTCAATTGTCATAAAAGAAAGATAAGCTTGCGGACTACCAAACCACAAACCATTGCAACTGTAGGCACGTACAATCATCCCAGACTTCCCTCTAAAACTGCATGGCAAAATACTTTCTTGCGAAGGAATGCAGAGCCAAATACTGTCTTCCTATCTCAACTAAACTTATAGAAAAAAGAAGGCTTCACTTTGGTGAACATAGCTCACTCAAATCTTCATGTGAATGGCTCAAACCCAAAATGTAACATCCTCAGACACACCTCTAACTTACTTCCAATCCGTAGACCACGATCTTCAAACAAAAATAAATGCGGAGTAGTTTACCAAACTGTTCTTCAACATACAACTCACTTTCTGCACTGCACTTCTTTGTAACTCACTTGTTTCTTTCAGAGAGGCTAATTTTCTCCATATCTTGAACATACAAGTCTTCTAAACAAGTAATAGAATAAGATATAGTTAACAACAATGACAAAAAGAATATGTTGACATCAATGACCATGGATTAGGCACATACTTGCAACAATCTCCCCCTTTGTCATTGATGGCAACATATGACGTGAAAAACTGCAACAACCATAAAGACAGAATTCTCCCCCTTTCTCTTTACACATATGCACTCTTTCTTTCTCCAAAATTCTCCCCCTTTCTCTTACACATATGAACTCAAGTTTTTCACATGACTTCTCTCCCCCTTTGACATCAATGGCAAAGGGCACATACTTGCACTCATCTGCTCTAATCAAATCTCTCTACTGAACTCTCTGACTACTCCCCCTTTGAAGTAGCCCTAAAAGCATCAATCCAGACCTCTGAACACCTCTGGACTGATGTACCATTGTGCATATTAGTTTAGACCAGGAGGGGTGATGACCCCTAACTTTAATCTGAGATACTCAAAAATATGCTTGGGCAAAGGCTTGGTAAAGATGTCTGCAATCTGATCCTTGGTAGAAACATACTCCAACTTGACTTCATCTTCTATCACTTTTTCTCTCAGGAAATGATACCTAATGGATATGTGCTTGGTCCTTGAATGCATCACTGGGTTCTTTGATATGTTTATGGCACTTGTGTTGTCACAAAAGATTGCAATAGCTTCTTCATACACAACTTTGATGTCCTTCAAAGTCTACTTCATCCATAACACTTGAGTGCAATTGCATGCTACTCCAATGTATTTTGCCTCTGCAGTAGACAGTGATATTGAATCCTGCTTCTTGCTCAACCAAGACACTAATCTTTTTCCCAAGAAGAATGCACCTCCACTTGTACTTTTTCTGTCATCCACATCTCTAGCCCAATCTACATCAGTATATGCACTGAGAACAAAGTCACTGTCCTTGGGGTACCACAAACCATAATCTATTGTACCTTTTAAATATCTCAGAATTCTCTTGACTGCTATCACATGTGATTCTTTGGGTTCTGCCTGAAATCTTGCCACAAGACACACTGCATGCATTATGTCAGGTGTGGTTCGAGTCAGATAAAGTAATCCTCCAATCATAGATCTATACTTTTTCTGGTCTGCCAAGGGTGGGTTATCATATTTGCTCAACTTACAACTAGTTATCATAGGTGTGCATACTGGTTTAGAGTCTTCCATTCCAAATTTCTTTAACAACTCTTTCACATACTTAGACTGAGAAATGAAGATACCCTTATTTGATTGACTTATTTTCAGACCTAAAAAGAAGTTCATCTCTCCAAACATGGACATTTCAAATCCACTTTGCATTTCTGCAGCAAAAATTGAGCACATAGCTTCATTGCCTCCAAAAATAACATCATCGACAAAAACTGCAACAATCAAAGTTTGTTCATCATTGATCTTGAAGTAGAGGTTACTATCTGTCGTACCTTTACTGAACCCTATCTGTATCAGGTACCTATCCAACCATGCAAACCATGCCCTGGGAGCTTGCTTCAATCCATACAATGCTTTCTTCAATCTTGTCCCCTTGTTCTGATGACTGAAATCCTTCCGGTTGTTCAATATAGACTTCCTCTTCCAACTCTCCATTTAGGAAGGCAGACTTTACATCCATTTGATAAACCTTAAAATCTTTGTATGCTGCAAAAGCTAGAAACATCCTTATTGCTTCAATCCTTGCTACTGGAGCAAAAGTTTCTTCAAAGTCTATTCCTTCAACCTGAGCATATCCTTTGCATACCAATCTTGCTTTGTTTCTTACCACTTCACCATTCTCATTCATTTTGTTTCTGAAGACCCACTCTGTACCAATTACATTCTTGCCTTCTAGTCTGGGAACAAGATCCCAAGTCTGATTCTTCTCTATTTGCATCAATTCTTCTTCCATGGCCTTTATCCAATTCTCATCTTTGCATGCCTCATCCACAGTTTTAAGTTCAATCTTAGAGATTAGATAGAAATTTACTTGTTCTTCTGCAACTTTTCTTCTGGTTAAGATCCCTTTGCTCTTATCTCCTATGATTTGATTTTCATAATGACTAATTCTTACATACCTTGGAGTTTTGGTAACACTTATCAGAGCTTGTTCTTCTTTATCTGTGCTGTCTTCATGCTGCACCACTTCTGAAACATCTGGATGATCTGACTCATATCCACTTGGTTTGGAAGACCTTTCTTTACACTAATCAACTTTGACATTTACACTTTCAATGATTTTATTTAGCCTCTTATTATAGCACCAGTAGGCCTTAATCTTGGTGGAGTAACCAAGAAAGATTCCTTCATCACATCTAGCATCAAACTTGCCTAAATCTTCTTCTTTTTTGATATAACATCTGCTACCAAAGACTTTGAAATATTTCACAGTAGGAACTCTACCATGCCACAATTCATAGGGAGTTTTTGAACTGTTACCTTTTACTTGAACTCTATTTAGGATGTATACTATGGTGTGAATAGCCTCTCTCCAATATGCTTCCAGAAGATGAGCTTCCTTCATCATGGTTCTAGCAGCTTCTTAAACTATTCTATTTTTCCTTTCAACAACTCCATTTTGTTGTGGAGTTCTGGGCGCAAATAACTGTCTCTTTATTCCATGCTCTTCACAAAAGAAATTGAACTCATTTGATGTGAACTCTCCTCTATCAGATCTCAAACATTTGATTTTCAAATCCATCTCATTTTCAACTATTGCCTTAAATGCCTTGAATTTATCTAGAGCTTCATCTTTCTCTTTCAAAAATGTAATCCAAGTCATTCTAGAATAATCATCAATGAGTAGCATGAAATACTTGTCTCCTTGCAAACTTCTTACTTTGGTAGGTCCACACAAATATGTATGCACTAGTTCAAGTAGTCCTCCAACTGATTGATCCTTACTTTTGAAAGTTGTTCTTGTCTGTTTCCCAAATTGACACTCCTTGCAAACCAGATTAGCAGGCTTCACAAGCTTAGGCAGATCTTTAACAATATGAGTAGTGCTTATCTTCATAATATTATCAAAATTTATGTGACACAACCGTCTATGCTATAACCAACTTTCATCAATCTGAGTCAACAAGCAATAGTTTGTGGTTCCTTTCAAATGATAGATATTACCTTTGGTCTTCTTACTAGTTGCAATGACTGTTCCAGAGCTTTCCCTGATCATGCATCCATTGTCCTTGAAGCTTAAGTCGTAGCCCTTGTCACACATCTGACCCACACTCAGAAGATTGTGCTTTAATCCTTTCACATACAAGACATCTTCAATATTATGCTTTCCATCAAAAGAAATAGATCATTTTCCACAAATCCTACCAGCTGTATCATCTCCAAACCTAACCAGTCCACCATCATATCTTTCCAAGCTTACAAACTTACTTTTGTCACCAGTCATGTGGTGAGAGCAACCACTATCAATAACCCATTCATCTTTGTCCTTAATGACCTGAGCAGCCAAAGCACTTTCCACTGGTTTATCTTCCTTCATACAACTAGAAGAATTAGTAGACACAAGATCTTCCTTAATAGCAATGAAAAAGCATTCATTTATAGAGGGATTAACATTATCTGGTTCACCATTATCTGATACTCCATCATCATCAAAATCTTCAACATAATAACACTTCTTTTGGGTCCTAGGTCTGTTCTCATATCTTCTTCTATTTCTTTCAATTCTTTCAGGACATCTGGAAGCAAAATTACCTACTTTACCACAGGAAAAATATTTGAAAGGTAATTTGCCTTTATACTTACTGGATCCTCTTTGCAGCTTGTCCACAAAGTTGGCTTCAACTTCATCTATCTCATCATCAGATTCTACCTTATACTTTTCTGATTTGGAAGTACTTCCAAGAGTACTAGCTTTGAAGGCAGTCTCAACTTTTGGCAAAGCATCATCTAACTCCCTCATCTCAAAAGCAGTAAGCTTACCAAGCAACTGATCCATGTTAACTATTTTTACTTGCATGAATTCTTCAATTGTAGCCACCTTGTGACAGTAGGACTTGGGCAGAGATCTGAGTATTTTCATGTCAATTTCCTTTTCATTGAGAGTTCCACCTATGGCTTTTATCCCTGTAACAAGTTCATCAACTCTTTGCATAAACGCTGATATGTTTTCATCATTGTTCATCTTCAAGATTTCATATTTCACTTTCAAACTTTGTAACTTGGCTTCCTTCATAGAGTCATCTCCTTCATACAGATTTTTCAACTTTTCCCATACCTTATTTGCAGTTTCAAGATCTACCACTTTCGTCAATATTAAATCGGTTAATGAGCTTAGCAGAGCATCCCTTGCCTTGATATCAATCTCATATTCTTTGATTTCGTCTTCAGTCGTCAGACCATTTTGAGGTATGGTGTATTCTGTTTCTACAGCTTTCCAAACTTTGATACCAAGAGAAAGAAGATGGCTTTTCATTCGAGCCTTCCAGAGAACATAATTAGTTCCATCAAAATGTGGCACTTCCTTCTTGTAAGACATTTTGGATCTTCCTCAAGCTATTAAACTTTCTTCAGAGGAACTTGGCTTTGATAGCAATTGTTGATATGCATCGGACAACTGAGAGGGGGGGTTTGAATCAGTTCACAAAAACTTAAACATTTTCTACAATTAAACATTCATCACTTATCCACAATTATTATGATTTAACAATGAGTGCATGAAATTAGAGCCTTAACAACATCAAACACAAGAGACTCCAGATTTATGTGAAAAACCACGAAGAGGATTAACTCTCAATATATATTGTAATATTGAAATAGTGATGTTCAGGTTTGGTCACCCCACGGGCCTAAATATACTGGCTAGCAGGTCTAGCAGGCTCACTGCCTCAACCCTAAACCTAGCAAGATTACAATAAGGGTTGTTAAACCCTACTGGTGGCTTACTGTCAAATTCACTGCCACTATGAACACTTTTCTTTATTGTGAATAAACAATTCCTCAGCTATGCTCTTCCTCTGCCCTACTTTTCCTCTGCTCTGCTCTTCCTCTCCTTTCCTCTACCTCTTCTCTGCTTTGCCTTTGGACCTTTCTTAGTATATTCTTATTTTCTCTCAAGGACAACTTTTCCATGACTCAACTACAAATATTTATACACTACATCAACCTTGGAATGATCATCAAGGTCGGCATCAACCATTGGAACAATCTCCAAGGTCGGTATTACAAACATTTTCAAAATAGGTCCTGACCTATTGCAACATCATGCAAAGGGAATGCAATGCAAATCATGTCATGCCTTAGTTGGGACTCAAACACGATCTTCCACGCCACAACACACTTCCACAATCTTCTAGAGATCTTTGCAATCACTAGGATCAACCAGGGCGGCCAAGACTGGTTACACGCTACGTTATCTGGGAACAATCTTCACACACCATCTCAATTTATTAAAGCGGACCAAAGTCTAGATAGGAAAATGATTAGAGACATCCACAAGCATGCTATAATCATCAAGAGCAACTGCACGAACCTTAACCACTTTATTCATAGGAATCTTCTCACCGGAGTACATGAACTTTACTGTCTTCAACTGTCATAAAAGAAAGATAGCTTGTAGACTACCAAACCATGAACCATTGCAACTATAGGCACTTATCATCATCCCAAACTTCCCTTTAGAACCGCATATCAAAATACTTTCTTATAGAGGAATGCGGAGCCAAATACTGTCTTCCTGTCTCAACTGAACTTACAGAAAAAAGCAGGCTTCACTCTGGTGAACATAACTCACTCAAATCTTCATGTGGATGGCTCAAACCTGGAATGTAGCATCCTCAGACATACCTCTAACTTACTTCCAATCCGTAGACCACGATCTTCAAACATAAATAAATGCGGAGCAGTTTACTGCACTGTTCTTCAACATACAACTCACTGTCTGCACTGTACTTCTCTGTAACTCACTTGTTTCTTTTGGAGAGGTTAATTTTCTCAATATCCTCAACATACAATTCTTCTAAACAAGTAATAGAATAAGATACAGTTGACACCAATGACAACAAGAATATGTTGACATCAATGACAACACTGATTAGGCACATACTTGCAACAAGCACATGATAAAGTATCCAAATGAGATAAGGCTCATAAGATAAAAACATGGGAAGACTCGTAAGAATAATAGTATAAGCATGATAAACATGGAACAATAAGTATGTACGCATGATAAACATGGTATGAAATTGTTGATACTTGTCGAGCTTGAAGTGTAGAACTTGTAACTTCTCGCTTGCTTCATGGTTTCTTCTCACACTCAACGAGAACATTTGTATATTTTGCTTAGAATTGTGAATGTGAGGGTAATTTCTGCTCATGTCCATAGTAAATCTCGTGTGACTATATCTTGATCAATGGTAATGGAATATCAAATTGTTGCATTTGATTTGGAGTGCGTTTGACCGCCTTCATAATGTTGTCAATTTACTTTCAAGACTTGCATCACTTATACGTAGCTGTGAAGAATTCTGGTGAAGTATAAGTTGATTTGTTTTAGTTCATGATTTTGGTAAAATATACGTGTGTGATCACTGAAAATTTAACTTTCTTAGAACCTTTTCTCTTTCTTCCCTTATCTTTTTCATTTCTTTATCAAAAAATTGTTGTAAACAAGTGCAAATGAAGTTAAATCCTCAAGTAATTTACTGAAATACTTGTGGATAGAGAAGATAACATGGAAGGATGGTTCTAAGTTTTTGGGAGTGAATTCTAAGAGAATTTATAAAATGCTTATTAACTCTCAGGCGGTATATGAGCATATAAACTTTGTTTGGAAATTTAAAATAGAACATAAATTATTTTCTAAAACCTATACTGTTATTTGGTTTAGATATATTGAACCCCAAAAAAGTTGTTTTAGATGGCTTCTCATAAAAAAAACTGGCATTAGGTTTTGATAATAGTGTTTGCTCTATTTGTAAGGTTGTGGAAACTTGTGATCATATTTTTTTTAATGTGATTTTGCTAACCTTATCTGGTCTATTTTTATGGGGAATATTGCCAATTGGAGCCCTAGGAATTGTGTTAACTAGAAAGAAATTCTTTGTGGTTCTGTTAGTGGTTTGAATGTTAAAGCCAATAAGTTTTGGTTAATTTTATCTACTGAGATTTTATGGTTTTTGTGGAAGATGAGGAATGAAGAGAGGTTCCAAGGCAAGAAGAGATTGCTTACTAAGGCTATTAATAGACTCACCATTTCTAAAATGATTAAATAGGTTGTTATGACATTGGAGCTGTCAGTAGACAAGTTTATGTAGATTATGGATGAAGGGATAATGATCTAAAGGGAGGATATAAATAAAGTTGATTTCTGGCCATAGGACCTAAGGGTGGTAAATGAAAAATTTCAAAAGGAATACCTAGATTTTCAAAATCTCTACTACCATATTGAGAAGTTGAGGTCAGAACACAAAAGTATCTTGAAATTACTTTCCAAAATTATAGTGTGAACAACAGTCAGTTAAGAGTTTATCCTCCTATTGGCAACTTCAAAGGAGTGGACTCCTACAAAGGTAGTGATAACAGGGTGTTTATGATGTCTCAATGCAAGCAACAATAGGAGGATCAATTGAATGGCAACAAAAGTGAGCTGAAAGCATGTGAGGAATATGTAGGAACAAATAGAGATGATAGTTATGAGGAAGGAGAAAGATATGATGAGGCTCAATAGAGAATAGAGGAACAACAAAATGTGATATCAGGGACGCAGATAGATAATGATGACTCGAACAGGGATAATATCAATTCAACAGACAAAAAGATTGATGAAATGGAGCAGTGAAGATATGAAATAATCTGGGAAATTTTGTGGAAGAAGTTTGGTTTATTGCAATCTATGATGATGTTATACTATCCTTTTGATGTTTATTTTGATACTCTGTTCTGAGTTGTAGTATGGACTTATTATAGCTAAATGATATAATATGTAATAGGTCTATTTTTGGATTGGAAGATACAGTACTCGGTATATTTTGAAGTGGTCTTCTTGGCCACTAATTTTGTAAGTTGACTCTTTTACTGAATATATTGGTAGATGATCTTTAATTCAAAAAATAACACATTAGATAGTCTTAGCAATTATATTCATAATCATTTAGGATCAAAACCAAATGTTTCGAGCAATTAAGGTGGATCATCTAGGTCATATGATATAGATCCAATTGCTCACACTCACATGGGATCTAAGAATTGGTTACCAAAGGTGGACTTGCGCAAGTTTGATGGCAAGGATCCATTGACTTGGATTAATCAAATGGAGAATTTTTTGAGGTTCATCAAATTTCAAGTGCGTAAAAGGTGACAATGGCTTCCTTATATCTCGAACCAGAACTATTTATTTGGTATCGTTGGCTATGTGCACAATGTAAGAAAAAGGGTCTTAATGTCACATGGACAGTTTTTATAGAGGAGTTACAAGAACAATATGGTAATAGTGTAGCTAACAACTACTTTAGCCAACTAGCTAAATTATAACAAAAAAGATTAGTCAATGAGTATATTCAGCAATTCCAAAACCTATTTGTGAGAGTTGATTCAATTTCAGAAGAGAAACTGAATGACTTATTTCTGAGTGGTCTCAAGGATCACATCCAAAATGAGGTACACATATTTAGCACTAATTCCATATTTGAGTCTTTTGTTTTAGCACGCAAGGCAAAAGAAAAGTTTTTAATTCCTAGAATGCATGGGTTTAATGGCATAAGAGAGAAGATCTGGTCAACACAACCATTCCCTCAACCCACTAGACTAACTCCTCAACAAATTGAGAAAAGAAGGCAAAAGGGTTATGTTTTAACTGTGATAGCAAATATAGTAAGGGACATAAATGTGCAGAAAAGAAATTTTTCTACATTAAAGGGCCAAGTGAGGAAGAAGAAGATGAAGAAGAAATATTAGATTTCTCAAGTAATGCACCAGGTGGGAATCAAGATATCCTCAACCAATAATTTCTTGTCATGCACTTTCAGGTTTTAGCACCCCTCAAACTCTTAAGGTAGTGGGTTTCTTAAAGAAAGAAAGAGTAACAGTGGTGATAGACTCAAGTAGCACTCATAACTTCATCCACAAAAAAGTTGGATACTTGTCTAAATTGTTTTATATTTCCAGCTCTAGAATTTTAGGTCCTGATTATAGATGGTGGTACTATTAGTTGTTCAAGGAAATTCCATAATATTAAATTATCCATGGGAAATTATCATCTTGATTTCCCAATGTATGCTATTTCCATGGGTGCAACAAATATTGTTTTGGGAGTTCAATGGCTTACTACCTTGGGGACAATTGAGTTGAAATTCTAGGAATTGTTCATGCACCTTAAATCAGAGGGAAGGACAATATAACTAAGAGGGTTGCATTCAAATTCTCCACAGATGGTAAGTTCTTACCAAATGCAAAAGATGATTAAGAAGGGGGCAGATGGTTTTGTGGCCCAATTGTTTTCATTAGAAGCATATCACTCAAAGGATTCTACACCACTGGATTTACATGCAATTGTAGATAAGCACTTAGTAGTTTTTGGGAGATGCCAAAAGGATTGCCTCCTAAAAGAGATCATGATCATGCCATTCAAGTAGTACCAGTGAGCCAGCCACCCAACATTAGGCTCTACAGATATCCATATGTACAAAAAAGTGAGATTGAGAAGATAGTTCAAGAGATGCTTGAGGCAGGTATTATCAGGCATAGTCAGAGTGCTTACTCATCTCCCGTGGTAATGGTATGCAAGAAGGATGAAACTTGGAGGATGTGTCCTTATTACAGGGAGCTCAACAAGGTCACCATAAAAGATAAGTTTCTTATTCCACTAATTGATGATTTGTTAGATGAGATTAATGGTGTTGTTTATTTTACAAAACTTGATCTTCATTTGGGTTATCAACAAATCATAATTAGAGATGAGGATGTATACAAGATAGATTTTAGAACCCATTAGGGCCACTATGAATTTTTGGTAATGCCTTTTGATCTCACAAATGCACCCTGGACATTTCAAAGTTTGATGAATTCTATCTTCAAGCCATTTTTGAAGAAATTTGTTTGAGTATTTTTTGATGACGTCTTAATATATAAAAAAACATGGGAGGAACACTTGCAACATGTAAATCAAGTGTTGGACATTTTGGAGCAGAATTAGTTGTATTCTAAACCATCCGAGTATATCTTTGGTGTCAACAAAGTGGAGTACCTAGGTCACATTGTGTCACATGAGGGAGTCAAGGCGGACCCTCACAAGATCCGGGTGATTGTAGAGTAGAAAATTCCTAAGACCCTTAAGAACTTACAAGAGTTCTTAGGTATTACAAGTTATTATCACTGATTTGTAAAGAATTATGGTAGCATAGAATCTCCTCTCACAAATTTGTTGAAGGATTCTTTCCAATGGAATGAAGCAGCTACAAGGGCATTTGAGCAATTAAAGGAACCATGAGCACAAATCCAGCCCTAGATACCCTTGATTTTTCTAGAACATTCATTGGTGATTGTGATGCTTTAGGACATGGCATAGGAGTAGTACTCATGCAAGAAGGAAAACCGATAGCATTTGAGAGTTGCTAACTCAAAGGTAAAAATTTGTTGAAGCCAGTTTATGAGAAGGAAATGTTGGCTATCTTGCATGGAATCAAACAATGGAGACCTTACTTAATGAGAATACACTTTAAGGTCAATAAAGATCAGGATAGTCTCAAATATTTCTTGGAACAAAGGTTATCATCAGAAGAACAACAAAAATGGGTCACAAAAATGTTGGGATATGACTTTGAGATCATATATAAGAAAGGCAAGGAGAATGTTGTGGTTGATGCTCTATTAAGGAGGGATGAACCCACAGAGTCACTTTTGTATGCCATTTCCATATTACAAGCAGACTGGGTAAATGAGGAAAGAGAAGAGTGGGAGAAGGATATAGATACTCAAACTCTCATTGAGAAACTCCAACATGATTCAAGTGTGTCTAAAAAATTTGCATGGAAAGTGAATGCTTTGTGGTACAAGGATAGGTTATACCTTTGCAAGAATTCAACACTTAAGTTTAAGGTGTTGGAAGAACTACATGCTTATCCAGTAGGTGGACACTCGAGATTCCTAAAAACTTATCATAGAATCAAGCAAGATTTCTTTTGGGAGGGGCTAAAAGGGGATGTTCAAAATTTTGTAGCAGAATGCATCGTATGTCAACAAAATAAAGGGAAGACAATTAAGACTCTAGGTCTTCTACAACCCTTGTGTATCCCAAGTCAGAGGTCGAAAGAGGGATGTATGGATTTCATTGTAGGTTTACCCAAATCTAAAGGAAAAATATCATCATGATTGTTGTGGATCATCTCAGCAAATATGGACACTTTTGTGCTTTGTCACACCCATTGTCAACAAGCATCGTAGCAATAGCCTTTATGAATACTATAGTCCTTTTCTTATTGTGTATGGTTACAGTCCTAGAGGAGTAGATGAATTGTGAGATAGTGCTGATTTGACTCACGAGAGTGTTGTAGCGAAGGATTTCGTAGAATATATACATGATTTGTATAAACAGGTAAAGGAAGATTTGGAGAAAAGTTCTGCCAAATACAAGGAGTGTACTGATATTCATAGAAGGGAACAAGAGTTTCAGGTTGGAGATTTGGTTTTGGCACACTTGTGGAAGGAAAGGTCCCCATAGGGAACGTACAATAAACTCAAATGGAAGAAGATTGGACCTTGTAAGGTCTTACGTAAGTTTTCATCCAATGCTTATGAAATTGAACTTCCACCAGGTGTAGATATTTCGCCCATTTTCAATGTGGTAGATTTGTATCGATATTATGAAGGGGAGTCACATGCAGCAACAAAATTCAGTTCAGCTATTCAGGATGAATGTGAATGGATTGATTAGTTGCTTGAAAAATAGTTTGAACAGGTTGATCATGTGATTGACTCTCGTGTGGCTAAATAAACAAGAGACAAAGAATATATGGAGTATCTTGTTCGGTGGAAGGGTAAACCAGCTGAAGAAGCCTCTTGGATGCATGCTTCTGAATTAGCTAAGTATGGGATTTGTATTCCAGTCTTACCAAAATATTCTTGAGTTGCAGCCTTAAGAAACATTTCTCTTACCCGACGTGTCTGATGCAGGAGCAGTCAGGTTAATTGGCAATCCTATGTCACCAAAAATATATTTTATTTCTAAGTTGTTTGGTTTTGTTTTCCTTGCAAATTTTGGATTTTGTGTTTCAGGAGAAATTTGGTTTCATTTGGTCAAATTCAAGACTTCACCTTGTAGAAAACCCAAATGGGTATCTGCAGTTTCAATTTGGTGAGATTTGGACAAAATTTGCCCAAGTTATGGCCAATCGGAGATTTTGCCAGTTTTAGAACTTGGTAGTTCGCCAGTTCCTTCTTTTTCCGATTCACCGAGAGGCTTCTTTGTAATATTCTTGTTCATTTATCAAAAGTTCTTAGTGTGGATAGGACTCTTTGTCGGCGAAGGCTCTGATTTTAGAATTTCATCGGCAATCTTACGAGTTTGCAAACTCATAAGTTCGTCGTTAGCCTATTTTTTGACTATCTTTGCCAAGCCAAAGGTTGAAGACTTTGGTTCATGAATGAATGTAATTACTGATTGAAGGAATATTGCTTTGTCAGCTAATATTTGAATTGTCTAACCAGTTGGTGGGTTCTTACATTTGCCAATAAGCCGATAAGGCTTAAGCATGAAGTTTGCATTTGTTCCAAGTTGCCGATGGTGCCAAAGTTTCGAAAGGATGACTTTTTTCAATAGAAGTAAACCTTCATAGTCGGTATGCCTTAGGAATTTCTAACTAGTTCAGGATTTCTACAAATCGTCGATATGCCGATTGGGTTCATAAGGGTTCACTTTCGTTGGCAACGGAGAATGGTTCGGGATAATGGAGTTTCACCGACAACAAGCTTTGGCTTCTTAGTTTGGAAATTATACTTTTTGCCGACAGGCTTGTGGAGGAATAGTCAAAGTTGTAAAACTTGAAGTGGCACCGATAAGGGACCTCAAGGTTCATAAAAGTTTTATTTTGCCAATAACTTGGGATAAGGCTTAAGTTCATAAAATCTTTAGTTTGTCAATAACAAAGGGGATGTTTCCCAAGTTCGTGGAGCATGTATTTTACCAACAAGCTAGTCGAAAGAAAAGTTCACGAATGAATAAATTCACCGACAGGTTCTTAAAAATGATAATTTGTTGATAGATCTTTATTTCTCAAGTTCAGAAACTTGGACAATCGCCGATAACGTGGAAGCACAATTTGGTTTCGTTGATATAGGAGTTCATAGTTGTGGAAAGGGGTATTGTAGCAATGATTGTCTAGAATGAATATGTCTAAGTGAAATGCATTTGTAATGGTGATTGGAACGTACTTGGGAAGAAATTGGTGCTGACAGTTGGTTCAGTTTTGACAGTTTGATCAGTTGCATAACGATTTGGACGGTTGAACTGTTTGAGCGAAGGATGTTAAATACATTCTTTTGATTGAGGTTGGGGGTTGGTCGACAGAGGAATTGGTTGAGTATTGATTGGAGTTGGCTAGTTGTTTGTACCCGTAGATTGTAATAGCTTTATCTTGGTTCGGTCTCTCGGAGGAGGAGATGTTCAAGAATTTGTTATAAACAAGGATTGTTATATCCTGAGGTTGTGTAATGAAATATTGTACTCTTGTAATCAATTGCTATTGCTGATAATAAGAAAATCATCTTTGTTGGTATGGTGTTTGTATTGTTTTTTTTGCTGCTTAACTCAGTTGTCTGATAACATCCCTGAGTTTACTCTTGCATCAAGTGGCATTAGAGCGAAGTTTCCTCAGAAAACTGTGGACGTGTCCAAAAAGAGATTCTAATATTTTTGTTGTAGGAAAAGGAAAGTGAGTGTATACCTGTAACTGTAGAGAATTTGAAGCAGACATGGTACAAAGAGGATGTGGTAGAAGAGGACCACAAGGAGATATGGCGATTGTAGAAATGTTGAGAGGGATAACTGCACGGTTGGATGCTATTGAGATGGCACAATGCAAAGGGGTACATGTTGAGGATGTTAGCGAGGATGAAGAGGAAGTTGTGGTTAATGAAGATGATGCAAATGAAGCAAATGAACCAGACATACAATTTTTCAGAGAAATATTTAGAATAAACAGTAAGCCTCGTTTAGACCTTCCTAGTTACAATGGTAGTTTAAATCCAGAAGAATTAATCAACTAAATTTTAGAATTGGATAAATATTTTGATTTTGAATCGGTTGAAGATCCTAAGAAAGTAAAACTTGCCTGCACAAAGTTGAAAGGTCATGCTTCTCTATGGTGGGAACATGTTCAATTAGAACGATAGAAAAAGGGGAAGAAAAAAATCCAAACCTAGGAAAGAATGGTCACTAAATTGAAGGCCAAGTTTTTGCCTGTAGATTATCAAAATAGTTTGTTCAAGAAATTACATAATTTGAAGCATAAGGAGAAAAATGTACAAGAATATACTGAGTTCTATAGATTGAACATTCGGGTTGGCCATGTTGATGATGATGCTGAGAAGGTTTTGAGATATATCAATGGATTACACTACTCCATTCAAGATGAGTTAAGTCTGGTGCAAATCACCAGTGTCGAGGAAGCCTACCAATATGCCCTGAAGGTTGAAGAGAAACTTGCTAGAAAACAGAACAGTTCTAGAGGTAGGGGTAAATTTTTATGAGGAAGAGGCCAATCTAGTGGTGGAAGAGGATACCAAAATAAGCAAGGAGAGACCAGTACATCCCAAACTAATACCCAGGAAGGCAAAGGAAGGGGAAACTCCTCAAGAGGAAGAGGTGATTACTTTAGAGGTAGAGGATCTTTTGCTAGAGGTAGGGGAAGAGGATTTAGTGGTACTTGTTTTCAATGTGGGGAAATTGGACATAGGGCATTTGAGTGCCCATAGATCCAGCAGAGTTCTGGAAAAGGAAAAGAAGCAAGGGTGAATGTGGCACAAGTAGAGTGCAAAAGTGTGGCTTCACTGAAGTATGGATAGGACCCTGAGGATGGGGAATCCTTGATGCTGAGAAGTATCTTGTTAAATCTAGAGAAGGAGAAATCTGAACCTATTCAGAGTAGGAACTTATTTCGAACTAAATGTAAGTCAGGTAGTAAGTGTTGTAAGGTGATAGTAGATAGTGGTAGCATAGACAGAATTGTGTCTGAAGAAATGGTGAACAAGATGAAGCTGAAGCAGTTGAAGCATCCCAGTCCTTACAAATATCGTGGTTGTAGAAAGAGCATCAATTAATGGTGAGTGAACAATGCCTGGTTAATTTTCAAATTGGTAGTTATAAGGATGAAGTCTTGTGTGATATAATGCCAATGGATGCATGTCATATTTTGTTGGGTAGACCATGGCAGTTTGATAGACACGCTGTCCATGATGGAAGAATGAATACCTATAAGGTAAAGAAGGATGGGAAGGAGTATACTTTGAATCCCATGAAGGAGAAAGGAGATGAAGTAGAAGGTAACCCTAGAGTGTTTGATTTCTAGAAATAAATTTTTGAAAGAATTGAAGAAAGGAGGATCATGTTTTGCCTTTATTCCAAAACTAGAAGTGTTGCTGACAACAAACAAACAAGAAGAGCCGCCAAAAGAAATTCAAGAGATGCTGGAAGAGTATTCAGAAATCATGATGAAAGATTTACCTGATGGATTGCCACCTATGAGACATATTAGTCACTGTATGGATTTGATACCTGGTGCAAGTTTATCGAACAAGGAACTGTATAGGATGACGCCTATGGAGAATGAAAAAATAAATAGGAAAGTTTAAGAATTGTTGGAATAGGAATGCTCTTTTAGGAGTCTCAGTCCGTGTGTGGTACCAACAGTGCTGACACCAAAGAAAGATGGAGAATGGCAAATGTGTATAGACTCAAGGGCCATTAATAAAATAACAATTAAATATAGGTTCCCATTTCCACTAATGGATGATATGATGGATTGGCTAAGTGGAGCAAAATACTTCATGAAAATTGATTTAAAAAGTGGATACCATCAGATTAGAATCAGAGAAGGGGATGAGTGGAAGATAACCTTCAAGACAAAAGACAGATTATACGAGTGGTTGGTGATGCCTTTTGGGTTGATGAATGCTCCTAGCACTTTCATGAGATTGATGAATGAAGTGTTGAAACCATTTATGGGTAAGTTTGTTATTGTATATCTTGATGATAGTCTGATTTTTAGTAAAACAAAGGAAGAACATTTGCTGCATGTTAGGGTAGTATTGCAGAGGTTGAAAGAAGAAAAGTTGTTAGTTAATTTGAAAAAGTGTAGTTTTATGAAGGAGTTGATTTATTTAGGATTTGCAGTTTTTAGTTATGGCCTAAAGATGGATCCAAAGAAGGTCAAAGCAATTGTGGATTGGCCTTCACCTCACAGAATGTTTGAAGCTAGAAGTTTTCATGGCTTAGCGAGCTTCTATAGGAAGTTCATTCAAAATTTAAGTGGAATTTGTGCATCTATTACTGAGACAATGAAGGGTAATAGGAAGGAGTTTGTGTGGACAACAGCAACTGAGGAAAGTTTTATAATTTTAAAGAATAAAGTGAATGAACAACCAATTTTGGCACCCCCTAATTTTGGGAAAGTCTTTCAAGTAGATTGTGATGCAAGTGGTGAAAGGAAGCTAAGTGTGCAAAAATCACTTCCTACACTAATCTAATGAGGAGAGATGTATGCAAATTCAAATTAATCTTTCTAGTTACAGTGTTATTAACCCAACAACAGAGATATTGCAGCAATACACATACACACAGAAAGTAGACAAAAGAGAGAGACAAGATATACGTGGGGAAAACCCTTTCAGGTGAAAAACCCCACACTCCAAAACACAACTCAAATATATTATAGTAAACAATAACAAACTACAATACAGTTTCAGAGCCAATGCTCTTTCAGGAGTCTTCGAATGTCAAATCTAGAGATATTCTGGCAACATAACAGTACCTGTCAATAACACCATGCATCTCCCATCTAAGCACCTATTTTTATAGAGTTTACAAGGCAAATATGGAACCTTCTAGAGATGGGCGTCCATCTTGGACTCATGCCCCAAAACCCACGTCTAAGGACACTTGTCCAACATCACAACATGGATTTGACACTTGTCACAACACCCCATCCCAATGTGGGCGCCTTGTCCCAAGATAGGCTATGACAGATGCTCTTACGCACCTTACAGTTGTCATAGAATCTGTCATAACTGATAGCACTTACAGCTGTAAGAAAATATATTATACACTGACTAAAAATAGCATATTTCTCTTACAACATGTCATAACCTCCCTTGACCACCCAAAGATGCCTTTCTCTCATGCAAAAATACTCACCAACACTTGTCATTAAATAAAAGTCGCTTGAGGTTTCAGGGGCATTGCCCCTAGTGTAACAATCTATCCTTAATTTTTTTTTTTTCCAAACTGAAAACAAGGATCAACAATATAACATAAAGTATCATATGCCAACTAAAGGCCTCACACTTTTTGATCACCCAGATCCCAGAATGGGCAAAGTGAGAGCATATAGTGATTTGGCTACAATGTATAACTATGCAACTGTGAATTAAGATTCATCCGCTACGGCGGGCATCCACATAACGTGGGAATTCACCACTTCTCATGGGTAGAGAGAAAAGAAAGTAAAATGCCATCCACTCATTCAGTGGGAATACTCCACTTTCCAGTGGATAGGAAAATAAAAACAAAGATTCATTCTCCATACTGGCGATAAACCATCTAGGGGTACTTAATGTGATAGCATTTACAATGAAGCACAATATGCTCTAATTGATTAAAATCAAAGCACTATAATTAGAACTTGATAGAATATCCCTTGAAGATCATTAATGGAGAAGCATACTCTGCATTATGATTAACAATAGAATATTAATTGCTGATGAAGATTCCTTATTCTGATATACAATGACAGAGACTGATTTTATCATTTATTGCTAACTGAGATGACTGTCTATGGCTGCCATGAATGAGAGTTGATAACCCATAAACTCAAACATCAAATGATTAACTTCAAACTATCATCAAACTGATTTTGTTGACCTTAAAACTGATTCTGAGCAGATCATAAACTAAAAACATTAAAAAAAGATCACACAACAATTAATACTGCTCTAGCTGGGTCGTACGGTCTATGCTGGTACGGTCAATCACAACTAATTGAAATCTGAAGCAAAGACCACCAAATAGCTTCCAAAAAGATCGTTTGGACAAGACAAAAATTATGCAATCAATAACTTTTTCAAAGACTCCACCATTTATATTTCATGTGTATTGATTCCTCACAGAGGTACGACCAAGGTACAGGTACGGATGAACACCAAAATTCATAGACTGCATTAAAACTCCTCAAATTGGTCCTGAATCAATTGTTTTAACCATACAAAGATACTAGCAATTGCATAAGACATATAAACTTCAATATCAAATGCAATCTCCAAAGATGAGTTTTCCAGCTGGTACGACCAAGAAATGGTACGATCTTTCTCATTAATTTAAATAATGCATGATATCATTCAATATCACCCTTGACAGAGTAGTCTAGACCAAATAAGAATAATGCAAGAAGATTTAAGACCAAACTCAGCTCCATTGGATTTATCTTGACATTTTTCCAAATCTGCAGTGTACGGACATGGAAGTGTACGGATGCTCATATAAAATTCAGATAAGTCTTAAACCACACAAAACTAGCATGAAAAATGGTCGCCTAGGATAGATATTTACCATACAAAAGATCTGAGATCAAAATTCGTCTCCATATATCTAATAGTTTCAATCTTCAGATGTACAACCAACTAGGAACAATCACAATATAATTAATAGTCCAAACCAATACACTATCATATAAAAAATGCATCCCATACTATACAAATGGATTACAATTGCAAAGCACAACAAAACTATAAATGTCTAATCAGCTCCATGTGATTCCCTGAAGTAGAAACCACCATTATCAACTAGGGTAGATATCTCACTACCGAAACTGATCCTCTTTGAGTGGGTTTTCGTCCACAAGAAGGAAAAAAGAGGAAGAACACGCAGGTTCAATCCAATAGAGTAACAATACCATAAATCCAAGTATGCCTCCAAATGAGCTCTCAATCTCCTTTTATAACCTTTTGAGAGGAATATAATATTATTTCCTTTGACTCTTCGTATTACTTCTCTCAAAGGACCTTTTTAATTTTCCCTGCCTAAAACACTTAACTAATATTATAAAGTGACTTTATTGATTGGCATTAAAATAAGTCACTTTATAACCTTTTAATATAATTATTTAATATTACCCTTTAAACTTAGCACCTTTTTTGCCAGGTAACATTAAATAATTAAAATAATTATTATTCCTTAGGCGTAGGAAAATTGGGGACATTACAGTCCTCCCTTCCCAAAGATTGCTTGTCCTCAAGCAATCCGCATCTGCAATCCGTAAAGCTGCCATAGCACCTAATGCTAGAGTGGAAATTAACTGCACTTGACCACCATCCACCTGGATCCCATATCAACCTGTCCATCTGGCTATAGAAATAAAGATAGATATCTATCCTGACCCAATCATCATATATCATCCATCCGTATGAGTAGACCATCAAAAAGATGTGAAAACCAACTTCCATATGCACATAGATCAACTTTATAAGCCACCAATTGCCGCTATTGTAACTCAGGCCAGCAACAAAAATGAAATCATGGGTGTCAACATGCCCATACATACCAAGGAAATCCATCCAATACTCAATGTCCATCAAATAAACATGCCTCCACACACTCCCAAGCAACTGAATAGCTGGTGTAGACCATGAAAAATCTGAGAGTGCAATGGAATTCTAAGTAATACAGCTACTTACCCATGACGAATCAAAGAAAATGAAGTCACCAATTAGCAAATAAAAAGCTGCCATATCATAATCATTTGGTGACATAGCCAGAGATGAGTTATGGATGCCTTCAACTCCCACCAAAAACAACTCCTGAATGACTAGTCCACTAGGGGTGTCATCAATATGATCAACAACATTATCAAACAAATGACTAACATCAGCTGAAATTTTAGAATTATCCTCATCTATCCATTGTTCCATCTTGCTTGAGGTCTTTACTAAACCATCCAAATGATATGTATCATCAATTTCATTAATACAAATATGTGAACAACATGTAATTTCTGATTCATATGAATTCATTTGTTCATTGGGTTTGGATGTCATAAGAGACTTGTTCATGACACATTCAACATCATTCTTGAGGAAAAGAGATCTAAGATAAGCCTCCCTTTGTTGTCTTGCTTGATCTAAATGATGAACTTATTCTTTGACTTGTTGAAGATGCAATCTTGCATGGGTGGCTACAAGCTTAGCCTCCTTGGCCCTTTGTGACCATATATCACACCAAATTTGTGTCCTTTCAACATCATCCCAAGTCTGATATACAAAATTAGAATTCTTATGACATGAATTCACCTTACAAATTCCATTTGTAACACCCAATTTCTAAGAGCCATCTATAGGAAACTCTATGGTACTATCATCCTTATGTGAACTTGTTACCTTGTGATGGATTGAAAGAATATGATTGCTATTATAAAATTCAGAATACCTGTCATATTCGTGTGCCATGTCTTCAAGCTTCACAAGAGCATCATCTTTAAAATTTTCATATTCGGCACTTGTACTTTGAGTGCCAACACTTGCAGACTCTTCTTCCTTCATTTCTCCAAGTGTAAGAGTAGTAATCTCATAAGAATGAGGAAGAATATCGCTGTCCCAAATCAGAACTTTGGAATCCTCTTTAATGCCTACATTGTAGTCCTCAAACACCATCGAGTCTTGATTTGTCTCATCTTCTTCCCCAATGATTTGGGTGGGAAGTGTCTCAAAGGAGTCTTCATCACTGAATGTCATAAGCTTGCAAGGTTCCTCATTATATGATTCTTCAATCCTCTCCTCAACTTGTTCAACTCCTACTCCATTTGCCTTGTCATTTTGTAGCCTAGGAATAGCTATTATAAAGGATTGATTTTCTAAATTATGCAAGGAGTGATTATGCCTACTCAAAAGTAGACAACGATCAGCAATCTCTCTATCTTGATTTTTCACAAATTGGATAGCTCTATCTCTATCTCCAACCAATTGTAAATAGTCTTCTTTTATCAACTCCAAAGCTTCTTTGAAAAGGTGTAAATGTGTATGATAGATACCATGTCCCATTCCTTTTTGTCTTTCCTCTTTTTGGGCTGTCCAAATGAGGTCTTCTAGGTGTTTGTGAATGCTATCCAATCTTGACAATGCTTGAATTATTGTATCTTCCTTCACCACCATTTGATCTTGCAAGACTTCCCAAACTAAGGACTTTTGTTCCAACTGTCTTTAGCTGCCATAGTTTGATTTTTCATCATGTGTTGGTGAAGAAGCAATATGATCATCCAAAGAATCCATATCATTGCTACCCATATCATTAACATGCTCTTCTTCTGAGTCATCTAAGTAGTCAAACTGTGGTTCTCGTATGGGAAAATCCCACTCAAAAATTGGAATTGCTATTACTAGATTGATATGGATGCTCCATGTTTAGTGCTGTCCCAGAAGTTCTAGCAGCTTCAAATTCCTCAATTGCTGCAACTCTACTTTTTTCAACCCCTTCAAGACACTCAGTTGCAACAATCTTAGGTTCACTTCATAATTTTCCTTCTAACATCCCATCAATCATTCTTACTTTTGTTTCTAGAGAACTGGCATCCTCATAGTCATTAAGCTCCTCATCAAATTTAGGACTTACAAAGTCCATTCTTTCAGCTTTCAGGTCTTCATTGACTTCATCAAGGAAACTCCAACACACTTCCACTACACTTGCCATAGGACTTTCATCTTTGTGAATATCCATTACTCCACATGAAGACTCATCATCCCACTTAGCTAATTTATTTGTTAATGACATGCTATTCACTTGCAGAGAATGAGGAACTTGTATACCAAAAGAGATTAACTCTTTTGCAGTCAGCTGATCCTTGAACTTCTCAATCTTCAGCTCCATTAGTTTTGATGTAAAATCATATGCTGCAGAGGATACATGTTGTTCTTTCCTCCAAATGACCAACAAATCTGATTGCAACTGTGGGCAAACCTCATCACCTTCATCTAAAATCAGGGACATGATGCTGAGCATAATATTTTTCACCTTATCTGAATGATGTTTCCTGATCCCAGAAATGAAGTATTCAAACATCAGGAGGATCAATTCATTGCACCTTAAATCAATCATCAAATAACTTAACTTAATCTTTGCCATAATTTCCAAAATTTTCACCCTTTGACCAAAGGTAGGACTTTTTACATCATGCAGCCCTTGGAAACTCTTCACCATCAGCTAAAATATGAATTTCATAGTATCATCATCATAGGGTGCCTTAGGAGCTGAAATCCTTGCAACTTCACTAATGCAAGTGATAGTTGCAAGTCTTATCTCTTCGTCATGATGTCTCATCAACTCTGGCTTGACCAACGAACACACCAAAGGAGCCAAAGCTTTATGCACTGCCTGAGAAGGTGATTGGTCAACCTTACACAAACAACCCTCTGCTTCATCCAAATTTATAAGAACTTCTTTAGACCGAGGTAAAAGTTCTAGTCTCTTACCCACAATCTTCAACTTCTCTTGGAATTATGAGATGGCTTCCTATTCTTTGCACCATCTTTCAAATCCCTCTTCAATGGAAAACTAGTTTTGCTCCAGTGATTTCATCAAAGTTTTTAATGGCTCACTAACAAAAGCCATGTTGCCCAACTGAAAATCTGATCGGGCTTTGACAAACTATAACAAGGTCAGTTACCCATCAGGCTGGAAGGATAATTGAGAGCTTTGATACCATTGTAACAATCTACCCCTAATTTTTTTTTTCCAAATTGAAAACAAGGATCAACAATACTAACATAAAATATCATATGCCAACTAAAGGCCTCACACTTTTTGATCACCCAGATCCCAGAATGGGCAAAGTGAGAGCATACGGTGATTTGGCTACAATGTATAACTATGCAACTATAAATTAAGATTCATCCGTTGCGGCGAGTATCAACATAATGTGGGAATTCACCACTTCTCGTGGGTAGAGAGAAAAGAAAGTAAAATGCCATCCACTCATTCAGTGGGAATACTCCACTTTCCAGTGGGTAGGAAAATGAAAACAAAGATTCATTCTCCACATTGGTGGTAAACCATCTAGGGGTACTTAATGTGATAGCATTTACAATGAAGCACAATATGCTCTAATTGATTAAAATCAAAGCACTAGAATTAGAACTTGATAGAATATCCCCTGAAGATCATTAATGGAGAAGCATACTCTGCTTTATGATTAACAATAGAATATTGATAGCTGATGAAGATTCCTTATTATGATATACAATGACAGAGACTGATTTTATCATTTATTGCTGACAGAGATGACTGTGTATGGCTGCCATGACTGAGAGCTGATAACCCATAAACTCAAACATCAAATGATTAACTTCAAACTATCATCAAACTGATTTTGCTGACCTTATAATTGATTCTGAGTAGATCATAAACTAAAAACATTGAAAAAAGATCACACAACAATTAATACTGCTCTAGCTAGGCCGTACGGTCTATGCCGGTACGGTCAATCACAGCTAATTGAAATCTACAGCAATGACCACCAAATAGATTCCAAAAAGATCATTTGGACAAGACAAAAATTATGCAATCAATAACTTTTTCAAAGACTCCACCATTTCTATTTCATATGCATTGATTCCTCACAGAGGTACGACCAAGGTACAAGTACAGTTGAACACCAAAATTCATAGACTACATTAAAACTCCTCAAATTAGTCCTGAATCAATTGTTTTAACCATACAAAGATACTAGCAATTGCATAAGACATATAAACTTCAATATCAAATGCAATCTCCAAAGATGAGTTTTCCAGCTGGTACGACCAAGAAATGGTACGACCTTTCTCATAAACTTAAATAATGCATGATATCATTCAATATCCCATGACAGAGTAGTCTAGACCAAATAAGAATAATGCAAGAAGATTTAAGACCAAACTCAGCTCCATTGGATTTACCCTGACATTTTTCCAAATCTGCAGTGTACAGATATGGAAGTGTATTGATGCTCATATAAAATTCAGATAAGTCTTAAACCAGACAAAACTAGCATGAAAATGGTCGCCTAGGATAGATATTTACCATACAAAAGATCTGAGATCAAAACTCGTCTCCATATTTCTAATAGTTTCAATCTTTAGATGTACGACCAACTAAGAACAATCACAATATAATTAAATAACAGTCCAAACCAATACACTATCATATCAAAAATGCATCCCAAACTATACAAATGAATTACAATTGCAAAGCACAACAAAACTATAAATGTCTGATCAACTCCATGTGATTCCCTGAAGTAGAAACCACCATTATCAGCTAGGGTGGATATCGCACTACTGAAATTGATCCTCTCTGAGTGGGTTTTTGTCCACAAGAAGGAAAAAAGAGGAAGAACACGCAGGTTCAATCCAACAGAGTAACAATACCATAAATCCAATTATGCCTCCAAATGAGCTCTCAATCTCCTTTTATAACCATTTGAGAGGAATATAATATTATTTCCTTTGACTCTTCGTATTACTTCTCTCAAAGGACCTTTTTAATTTTCCCCGCCTAAAACACTTAACTAATATCATAAAGTGACTTTATTGATTGGCATTAAAATAAGTCACTTTATAACCTTTTAATATAATTATTTAATATTACCCTTTAAACTTAGCACCTTTTTTGCCAGGTAACATTAAATAATTAAAATAATTATTATTCCTTAGGTGTAGGAAAATTGGGGACATTACACCTGGACCCTGCAAGGGGCTCTACCCCTTGACCCCGTCTTGGGGGCACTGCCCCCAAACCCCCGTTAATTATTCAAGGGGGAAACTACGGCTACCAAAGTTACCAAAATTTATCCTACTGCATGTACACAAGGTGCCGACAAAATAAATACAACATTAGGAACTTGCAAAGGTTGAGACACCTTAATTCCCAACAACTGGGACAACGATTGGAGGTGTCCTTAGTTAAGAGGGAAGACCAATTGCATACTTTAGTGAGAAGTTGAATGAAGCAAAGAAGAAATGTTCTATATATGATCAATAATTTTATGCAATTGTACATGCACTCAAGAAGTGGAGACACTATTTGCTACCAAAGGAGTTTGTACTATATACTAATCATCATGCTTTGTAGTTCATTAACAACTAAGGTAAGTTAAATTAGACACATAAAATGGGTTGAATTTCTGTAGAGTTATTCTTTTTTTTCTGAAACATAGGAGTAGAAAATCTAATAGGGTAGCTGATGCATTGAGTAGGAGATGCCTGTTATTGAATGAAATGATGGCGAGTCTAGTTGGTTTTGATTCTATGGGAGAATTATATAAAGATGATGTTGATTTCAAGGAAGCATGGGCTGCTTGTATGAACCCAGTAGAGAAGGATAGAACACCTTGGCTGGAATATTTTATCCAAGAAGGCCTGCTGTTCAAGGGGCAAAAGTTATGTATACCTCAAGGATCAATGAGGGATAATTTGTTGAGGGAAAAGAATAGTGGTGGTTTGGGTGGACACTTCGGTGTTGATAAAACGTTGGCTCAACTGAATGAGAGTTATTTCTAGCCTGGAATGGGTGCAGATGTAAAGAAGTTATTACAAGGTTGCATAATTTATCAATATGCCAAGGGAGTTAGGCAGAATACCAGTTTATATCAACCATTGCCTATACCAGAGAGACCGTGGGAACACATCAGTATGGATTTTGTTTTGGGGTTGCCTCACACACAAAGAGGTAATGATACTATCTTTATTGTTGTTGACATATTTTCTACAATGGTTCATTTTATACCATGTCAAAAGAGTAATGATGCTTCCCACATTGCTACATTATTTTTCAAGGAGGTAGTTAGATTGCATGGATTACCTAAAATCATAGTTTCATATTGTGATGCAAAATTTGTTGGTGATTTTTGGCATACCTTGTGGAAGAAAATGGGTACACAGTTGGGTTTCAGTTCAGCGTACCTTCCTTAGAGTGATGGTCAAACAGAAGTTGTAAATAGAAGTTTAGGTAATTTGCTAAGGTGTTTGGAAGGGAATAAGCCTAACCAGTGGGTCTTGGTTTTAGCTCAGGCAGAATTTGCCTACAATAATTCAGTCAATATGAGTGTGGGGAAAAGTCTTTTTCATATTGTGTATGGTTACAATCCTAGAGGAGTAGATGAATTGCGATATAGTGTTGATTTGACTCACAAGAGTGCTGTAGCAGAGGATTTCATAGAATATATACATGATTTGCATAAATAGGTAAAGAAAGATTTGGAGAAAAGTGCTGCCAAATACAAGGTGTACTAATATTCATAGAAGGGAACAAGAGTTTCAGGTTGGAGATTTGGTTTTGGCACACTTGCGGAAGGAAAGGTACCCACAGGGAATGCACAATAAACTCAAATGGAAGAAGATTGGACCTTGTCAGGTATTACGTAAGTTTTCATCTAATGCTTATGAAATTGAACTTCCACTAGGTGTAGATATTTTGCCCATTTTCAATGTGGCAAATTTGTATCGATATTATGAAGGGGAGTCACATGCACTAGCAAAATTTAGTTCAACTATTCAAGATGAATGTGAATGGATTAATCAGTTTTCTAAAAATTAGTTTGAACAGGTTGATCATGTGATTGACTCTCATGTGGCTAAATAAACAAGAGGCAAAGAATATATGGAGTATCTTGTCCAGTGGAAGGGTAAACCAGCTGAAGAAGCCTCTTGGATGCAAGCTTCTGAATTGGCTAAGTATGGGATTTCTATTCCAGACTTATGAAAATATTCTTAAGTTGCAGCCTCAAGAAACATTTCTCTTACCCAGTGTGTTTGATGCAGGAGCATTCGGGTTCATTGGCAATCCTGTGTCACCAAAAATATATTTCATTTCTTAAGTTGTTTGGTTTTGTTTTCCTTGCAAATTTTGGCTTTTGTGTTTCAGGAGAAATTTAATTTCACTTGGTCAAATTTAAGACTTCACCTTGTAGAAAACCCAAATGGGTATCTGCAGTTTCAATTTGGTGAGATTTGGACAAAATTTTCCCAAGCTATGGCCAATCGGAGATTTTGCCAGTTTCAGAACCTGGCAGTTCACCGGTTCCTTCTTTTTCTGATTCACCGAGAGGCTTCTTTGTCATATTCTTGTTCATTTATCAAAAGTTCTTAGTGTGGATAGGACTCATTGTCGGTGAAAGCTCTGATTTTAGAATTTCATCGGCAATCTTATGAGTTCACAAACTCATAAGTTCGTCATTAGCCTATTTTGCCAACTATCTTTGCCAAGCCAAAGGTTGAAGACTTTGGTTCATGAATGAATGTAATTGCTGATTGAAAGAATATTGCTTTGTCAGCTAATATTTGAATTGTCTAACCGGTTGGTGGGTTTTTACATTTGTCGATAAGCCGATAAAGCTCAAGCATGAAGTTTGCATTTGCTCCAAGTTGCCGATGGTGCCGAAGTTTTGAAAGGATGACTTTTTTCAATAGAAGTAAATCTTCTTAGTTAGTCCACCTTAAGAATCTCTAACTAGTTCAAGATTTCAACAGATTGTCGATACGTAGATTGGGTTCGAAAGGGTTCACTTTTGCCGACAACGGAGAATGGTTAAGGATAATGGAGTTTCGCTGACAACAAGCTTTGGCTTCTCAGTTCGCAAATTATAGTTTTTGTTGACGGGCTTGTGGAGGAAAAGTCAAAGTTGTAAAACTTGAAGTGGCGCCGATAAGGGACCTCGAGGTTCGTAAAAGTCTTATTTTGCCGATAACTTGGGCCAAGGTTTAAGTTCGTAAAATCTTTAGTTTGCCGATAACAAAGGGGATGTTTCCCAAGTTCGTGGAACATGTACTTTACTGACAAGCTAGTCGGAAGAAAAGTTTGCAAATGAATAAATTCACTGATAGGTTCCTTAAAATGATAATTTGCTGATAGATCTTTATTTCTCAAGTTTGGAAACTTTGACAATCGCTGATAACGTGGAAGCACAATTTGGTTTCGCTAATAGAGGAGTTCATGGTTGCGGAAAGGGGTATTGTAGCAATGATTGTCTAGAATGAATATGTCTTAGTGAAATGCATTCGCAATGGCAATTGGAATGTCCTTGGGAAGGAATTGGTGCTGACAGTTGGTTCGGTTTGATCAGTTGCATAATGATTTGGATGGTTGAACTGTTTGAGTGAAGGATGTTAAATACTTTCTTTTGATCGAGGTTGGGGGTTGGTTGATAGAGGAATTGGTTGAGTATTGATTGGAGTTGGATAGTTGTTTGTACCCGTAGATTGTAGAAGATTTATCCTGGTTCGGTCTCTGGGAGGAGGAGATGTTCAAGAAGTTGTTTTAAACAAGGATTGTTATATCCTGAGGCTGTGTAATGAAATCTTGTACTCTTGTAATCAATTCTACTATTGATAATAAGAAAATTATCTTTTTTGGTGTGGTGTTTGTATTGTTTGTTTTTGGTACTTAACTTAGTTGTCTGATAAGATCCCTAAGTTTAGTCCGGCATCAAAAATAGACTACAAAATGTTGTATTTTTTGCTTGCTTGAATGTGGATAAAATGTCATCTAGAAAAAATTCTTTGATAATTGGCTTACCTTTGTCTAGGGAAAAAAATTGGGCATTTATTTTTCTTTTTGTAAAATGATAAACCAAGGGTAATTTATGGTGTTTCTGAGAAACCATGGGATGTAGAGAAGGGTGTTAGAAAGAAAATACTAGAATATTGGTCAAGCGACGTTCAAGGCTTTTCCCTAGGCATCAGATGTCTCTCATAAATAAATTATATTCTGTTCAGTTCCACGATGATTGTTGATAAAAAAGGTTCCGAAACAGATGTGGGCCTTTTTACCCCAATTGATAATTCCATTTGGAAATATTATTAAAATTGATGAAACTAAGTCTATGCTTGCTCACATGGATGCTAGGGTTCTGGTTTCCATTAATACTGGTGTCCAAATTCCAGAGGTTATTGAAATAAATTGGGGGAAATTTTTTTTATGTGAAGTGTTGGGTCTAAAAAAGGAATGAGGTTTGATTCCAGTAGAAATAATTATAGAGCTGATAAGGATTCAATCGAAGAAACCATTAAGGTTTCAAGGGAAGCTCAAACTAATAATAAAGATTCTGTTAATAACCTACAAAACCAGTATGAATCACAAGAAAACTTTGTTTCTTTTAATGTGACAGAGGATTTAGTAGAGGGATGTAATCTAAATGTTGATGGAAATAATGTGCAATTGTTAGAAAATGGTTTCAATAATCTAAAAATTGGAAAAATCCTAAAGATTTTAGAAGAATCAAAAAGTTTAAATGATTGTGATTTAATACCTTCTTTGAAGTCTTCTATAGATGGTATGAGTTCACCTAATTTAGGAGAGACCTTTGATTCAAAATAGAACTAGGGATTCATAGAGGATTTGAATGTGAAGAGAATTGATAATCCTACTTATGAAGACACTGTTATTGAGGCTCCTATAGAAATCCAAAATGAGCTTAATGTTCAAGCAATCAACTATCAGGATCAAATTTGTAAAACCAAATAACCTTCTACACAAATTAGACAAGAAAAAAGAATGCTATATTGCCATAATAATGATACAACAATACTAGATACAATAGTGTACAAAGAGGCCTTGGTTATAAAGACCAAGGTGAGACACAAGACAACATAGGATTAGGACAAGTGTCATAATCCTATGACATGTGACAACTAGAGACATCTAGAAACAACTAGAATGCTTCCTAAGTCAACTGAACATGTGAACATGTGTGAATAACACTAACTAATAACTAGTTATATAATGTGCTTAGTTCACACTACAAGGGGTAAACTAGATAGGTAATAACCCTGTTTACACCAACACCCCCTCTTAAGTGCAAATTAGGGAGGAACAAACAAATGCAAACATGCAAAGATGGGTCCCGACAACAAGGCCATGTTAGGTACCCATGTACAAACAATCTCTCACAAGCGGAGAAAATGAGAGAACCTCATGGGAAAAAACTCCTCTCCAAAAGAGAAAAAATGCAAAGAAAAAAACATGAAAAATTGAAGGTCTCAAGAAGATCCCCCAAGGACAACTTCCTTCACCCCAAGCATCGATCGCAAATAAAGATAATGAGGTGATGCCAAAGGTTTAGTGAAGATGTTCGCAACCTGCTCCTCAGTAGGGAAGTACTCCAAGCTAAGAACACTATCCTGGATGAGTTACCTGATGAAGTGCTTGTGGATCTCGATGTGATTAGTATGTTGATGCTCCACGGGGTTGCGAGAAATGTGAATGGCACTTTGATTATCACACCAAAGAGTAGTGGGATGATTAGGAGGAAATCCAAGCTTAGTCATCAACTGTTGAAGCCAAAGAACCAACTGGCTAGCCAAGACTGCACCTTGATACTCAACCTTTGTCGATGATAATGTAATAGCTATCTACTTCTTGCAAGACCATGCAATTGGGCCAGAACCAAGGAAAAAAAAGCCAGAAGTAGACTTCTGATAATCAACATCACTAGCCCAATATGAGTCAGTAAAGCCCACAATCAAAGAAGCTCCTGATGTGTAATGAATGCCAAAATGCGATGTGTCCTGAATATACCTCAAGATATATTTGGTTGCCTTTCAATGATTCTCATGTCGCTCCTGAGAGAAACGAGAGACAAGTCCAACCGCAAAGGAAATATTAGGACGATTGTGTGTCAAGTACAAAAGTCTACCAACCAACTATCACTATAATGTAGCATTGATTGTGGGAGTAGTGCAACTGGTAGACAGTACAACACCTGACTGAAATGGAGTAGGGGTAGGCTTGCAATCAACCATGCCAAATCTCTGAAGCAAATCAAGGGCATACTTCTGTTGAAAAATGAAGATCCCCTTGGAAGTCTGATGAACCTGAAGACCAGGGAAGTAGTGAAGAATACCAAGATCTATCATATCAAAGAGCTCCATCAATGCTTGTTGAATACTTTGGATCATGGAGGTAGAACTGCCTGCGGGAATCAAATCATCCATGTAAAGCACAAGGATCAAAAGATTATCTCCATGCCTTTGAGTATAAACTGTAGGATCAGAATGGCATCATGTGAAGTTGGACGTAAGTAGGAAACTATCCATCTTCTCATACCAAGTTTGAGGGGCTTGTTTGAGACCATACAATGAACGACAAAGCATGCAAACAAGTGAAGAGTCCTGCACAAAACCTGGAGGCTGCTCCATGTAGATATTCTCATGAAGATCACCGTACAAGAAGGCACTCTTTACATCCATCTGATACATTGACCATCCTTGAGATGCAACAAGAGAAAGTACAAGATGAATGGAATCCATCTTGGCGACAGGAGAAAAGGTCTCAGAGTAGTCAATATTCTCAACCTGAGAAAACCCCTTAGCAACAAGACGAGCCTTGTACTTGTCTATAGAACCATTAGCTACATATTTGGTGCTTTACACCCACTTGCACCGAACCAATTTTCTTCCCTTAGGAAGAGGAACAAGATCCCATGTATGATTCTTCATCAAAGAAGAATACTCCTCAACCATCACACTGTCCCACTCTAGAATACCTGCAGCATTAGAAAACTTCTGAGGATTTGTTGAAATGGCATGAATTAAAAGAATAATACCTGATGTATGTGAGTGAGTGTGACGAGTATCTGTCGGATCACCAACAAGAGGACCAACCTTCTTAAGAGTAGTGCGAGCCCATCGGGGCAAAAGTGGCGCATGAGGAGGTGGTGGAGTAGGACCATCATCTGTATCATCCTGAAGAAGAAAAATATCCTCAAGTGACGATGAAGAAGGTAGAGTATGTAATGAGGAAGAAGAAGTGGAGGAGGAATCCACTTGTGTGAAGGACTCATCAAAATGGACACCTCTACGAAAGTAGACATTCTGAGTGACAGGATCAAACAACCTGTAAGCCTTCACATCCTCACAATAGCCAACAAAAATCAAAGGTTGACTCTTCTCCATTGCCTTATGTCGACCATTCAGAATGAATGCCCAAGCCTCACTACCGAATACTCTGAAGAAGGATACATTAGGCTTGACATGGGACCAAGCCTCCTCAGGAGTCATATGCTGCATTGTCTTGTGAGGCATACGATTTTGAATATAGTTGGCACAATTGACTGTTTTAGCCCAAAAAGTAGGAGCCATAGACCTAGACTGAATCATAAAATTTTCCATCTCCTGTAAAGTCTTGTTCTTTCTCTCGGCCACACCATTCTTCTGAGGAGTGTAAGGAACCAAAAACTGATGCTAAATTCCATGCTCACTACACAAATCCTAAAAAGCCTAATTTACATATTCCCTCCATTATCTATGCGTATCTGTCGAAGAGAAAGACCTGACTACTTCTCCACAAACGCCTTGTAAGTCCTGAATGTGTCCAAACCATCACTCTTGTACTTAAGAAAGTACACCCATGTGCATTGTGAGAAATCATCAATGAAAGTGAGCACATACTTGGCCCCTAAAAATGAAGGAGTTGGAAAGGACATGAGATCACTATGAACCAACTCCAAGGGTGCCGAAGCTCGAGTAGCCTTACCCTTAGGAAAGGGATCTTGATGATGTTTTCCAAGTATACAACCTAGGCAAACTCCCTCTCTACAAGAAATCTTAGGTAAACCAACAACCAAATTCTTTATGCTCAACTGTTGAAGATACCTATAATTCAGATGTCCAAATCTTTCATGCCAAATCTTACTCAAGGCATCAACATGTATTATAAGAGATGATACTGATGAAGACTCAAAACCATCAAATCTGTATAGTCAAGATGCATGATCCACTCTCCCTATAGCAACAACTATCTCAGGATCCTGTAGCTATCTAATAACCACATTGTGAGGAGAGAACTCAACTGTCTTCCTATCCCTAGAATGACAAATCTAATATATGGAGAGAAGGTTTGCAAAAATCTTAGGAACAAAAAGAACATTCTCAATGCAACCATCTTGCAACTGAATGGTGCCTGTCCCCATGAATGAAATCTACGAAGAGCTCCCCACTGCAATATGAGAAGTGCTAGTATCAGAAAGAGTCTCAAGTAGATAAAGAGAATTGGTCATATGATATGAAGCACCTTAATCAAGTATCCAAATATCTGAAGATGCAAACAAGCCATGTGCCGAAAGAACATGTCGTTTGCCTATGGAGGAGGACTTGGGGATAGAAATTTTGTGCTTCTTCATAGCTTCCTCCAAAGCCTGTAACCTCTTAAAGCAATGAGACTCATCATGATCTGTGATGCCACAAAAAGAACAAGTACCACCTTTCTTCTTCTTTGTCTTGGAGGAAGACTCACCAAATTTGGAAGGATTAGGTAGAGGAGTAGGCTTGTGATCATTCTTAGGCTTTGGTTTGAAGGGAGACTCACTACCTAAACGAGATTCTGTCTTGGGTTTCTTCTTATTCTTCCCTTTACCTTTGGAGGATGAGGCCATCAAGGCTTGACTCCTAGAACTAGGAAGTGCATCCATTTGAAGTAACTTGGATTGCTCCCTAGTAAGACGCTCACAAAACAACTCAAAGCTTGGCATCTTAAAGTCTTTCCCCAAGGCATCCATAGTAGAATAGAAGGCATATGAAAACACTTGAAATGGACCCTTCAACTTCGACATAATCAAGAAGATACATTCTTTATTAGTTTTATCATGCCCACATCTTTTCAATTGTGACAAGAGCAACTTGAATTTTGCTAGAAAATCCTGGATAGTAGGAAAACCATCTGGAGAGAGTGATTTCAATTTTTCCTTAAGTTGCAAGATTTAGAATTCATTGATGGTACCATATAATTCTTCAAGTTTATCCCAAACTTGCTTAGGTGTTTTACACTCCACAATATGAAATAACAAGTTGTCTGATACATGCAATCCTATGATTCACATAGCTTCATCTAATTTGTTCTTATAAGCAAATATTTCAAACTTCTCAATGAAACCAGGTGGATTATCCTCTAGCATTTTCCAAAGTCCCTTAGATTGTAGCAATTGTTTCATTTTTAACTTCCATGTGTGATAATTATATGGAGTGAGAGGTTGGATAGACACACTTTCTGCCATGTGTAGTAGAAAAAAAACCAAGAGAGCAAAGACAATTGGGCACTTAAATAATTCCTTTCATCCCCCCCCCCCTTCCAAATGTATTAACAATGTAATTGTAACCCCCCAACAAATTACAATGAATAAATATTGAATTTTGTACAATCAACAAGCTTAAATCAACTATTTATAAGTCACAATGATTTTTATAATTTTGAGAAAAAATACTTGTCAAGGGAAAAATCAAAGGTTACAATCATATTACTTGTGATTTTTTGAGCAATTTCAAAAAAAAAAAAACCAGATTTCGATGTCATATGCAAACGTTACACCAAGAAAAACATGAACTATACCTTCAAGCTGAAAAAACTGGCAAAAAATGGTGAAATTTGAAAAAATCACCTATGCCACGGCAAATCTTGCTGAACCACACCTTTATGATGACTATAAGAACGCGAAAATATGCCTCCTAGTTTGCAAGATATGACAAAAAGAAAAAATCCCCCTCTTTTGGCACTTTGCAAAGCAATGAATGACCCCAACTTGAATGCGACAAGATCAAGAACACATTGTGTGACCAGGTGATGGAATCAACAAGTAAAGAGAAGAAATATTTGTTTGCTTGTAAGGGGGTATTGGCCTCCTGCCAAACCAGGCCTCACTCTCCATCTTTGACAAGCGAAATAATAGTCCCCCCTTGTTACAAATGTTGCCTTAAAGATTAAAAAACATCTTAAAGCTCCACGGTCACCCTAACCTCTTAAAGTCAATATGAAAGAAAAAATAAGAGGTAGAGCATACCATGTTCTCTAATGGAAAGAAAAATGACCTCACCAGATGGGTGCGACCTGTAGGACTTGGAGTTTAATAAGCAGACTGAGTGTCCACAGACAAGTCTGCTGGTCAATGTGAGATCACAGGGGGCTGAGTTGCCTAGAACATGAAACAAGAAGCTGATTTGGATGGCTGTAGCGACCGAGGAAATGGACTAGATCAGGATGGGGCAGAAAAGGTTGTAGAGTCCCTCCTGGAATAGACTGAAGCCAGATGGGGGAACAAGGAGTTCGTCGTGTCCAGAATGGGCTAAATTGAAGAACTTCTGGCCGAATAGTTTGGAAGTTGTAAGTGGAGAAAATCACCTTGGATGTGGGCCTGAGGAATGCAGGATCAATGGGGTTGATCCGAGCAACCAAGCCAGGGATCAGTGCTTAGAAGGGGCCACAAGGTGAAAATGGGGCCGATCCAATGTTTGGAGTAAACAATGAATGTTGATCTCATGTTGAGCTTTAAAACAAGAATGCTCATCCAAAACGTGATCTGCAATAGAAACATGATAACAATGATCCAAAAACACATAATCCTCAGGCCATGTCAACAACGCTGCATCTGTTACCACCAATGTTTACAACCCAATTTCTTGTGTCGCTCAAACTTATAGACTCTACAGGGCCGCGAACAACCAAGGCATGTACACTGAGATCTTTGAGAATGAGTGTAAAATGAGACTCGAAATGGTGTCGATGTGGTCAATAGGGCCACTGAGAGCACAAACGGGCCATGGTGCCTATGCAATCTGAGATCTTCAATGGTGAAGTCGGCCTTCGGGCTTGTGACTAGAAGGCATAAACAACGATGCTATGAAGGCAATGATGACTTTCACAAGGAAGCCGACCTCTGTGCAACCAGATGAAGACTGCGACAAATAATGTGTTGGGCAACACAATAAACTTGGAGTCTGAAATGCTCAGATCCAAACAAAATGCAAGCTCAAACCCTCATATAGAAAGCTGGTAAAGTATCTTCTGATACCAGATCTGGAGCGAAAAAAATGCTAGAGGAGTGCTGTGGAGCTTGAAAAAGGGCCTGAAATTATTCTCAGATGCTGGATCTGGACTGAATCATGTCCAAAATGTAGATCACAGGTCCAGATCTGGACCTAGGAGCCCTGACTGTACCCAAAAAAACTGGATCTGCCTACAAAAAACTGTAAATGAAGCAAAAAATGTAGGGACAAATTTTGCCTCTGCTAAAATTTTTTGCCTTTTTGACAAAAAAATTTCGGCAAAAATGCATATAAAAGCCCAAAAAATCTGAAAAATTACCTGTCTAAAATTGAGTTTTGGACAGTCGATCTTTACAAATTTGGGCGTTCTGGACTCAATAGTGAGCTCCATTTTGAGTCAGGATGCACCAAGAGAAAGTTGACGGCAGGGTCTCTCAAGAAAAATAGAAGGGGCTTGCATGATCAAAGCTCTAATATTATGTTGAAGCAATCAACTGCCGGGATCAAATCTGCAAAACCAAATAACCTTCTACACAAGAGAGACAAGCAAAAAGAATGTTATATTGCCATAATAATGATACAACAATACTAGATACAATAGTGTACAAAGAGGCCTTGGTTATAAAGACCAAGGTGAGACACAAGACAACATAGGATTAGGACAAGTGTCATAATCCTATGACATGTGACAACTAGAGACATCTAGAAACAACTAGAATGCTTCCTAAGTCAACTTAACATGTGTGAATAACACTAATTAATGACTAGTTAGATAATGTGCGTATTTCACACTACAAGGGGTAAACCGGATAGGTAATAACCATGTTCACAACAACACTTAAAATCTCACCTTTACATACTAATAAACATAGTGAAAGCCTTGAAAGAGATTTTAATGTTATTGTGATTAAGACTCAGCCCAATGAATCTTATGTGAATTTAGGACCTCGTGAAGGTACTAAAACAAGTGGATGCAAAAAGCACGCTCAAGAGCTAGTGTTGGATAAGCTAAAAGAAAAGATTTTGGCTAATTAGAGAGGGAAGGAGATAAGGTCTAACATGTTGGAACTTGTTCAAAAAGTAGCAAATCCCAAGGTGTTAGAAGTGGAAAACCCAAAAATAAATTGTGAAATGCAGGGTGATGAGGAACATATCAACCTATCTAGTAACAATGAAATAGTGTTGATTAATAAAGAAGAGAAAGGAATTAAATTGTTAGAAGATTATACAAAGAGAAAGCTAGTCAATAGAAGTGATAGCTCCCTAAAACCAGGGAAATGAGGAAAAGGAGATAAGATACCTAAATGTTTTGTTAGGCTGTATAATGGAAGCACACCTGAACATTCTTAATGTATATTTCAATGAGAATGTTGAATTGTTATAGCTGGAACATAAAGGGGTCTTGAATCTCCAAAAAAGAAATATGTTATAAGGGATTTTTGTAATAAAAACAAAAGTATGGATTGTTTGCTAATACAGGAAATAAATGTAGTAGGCTTTCAAATGGAAAATAGTCTCAAATTTAGATGGAAAGATGCTGAAATTTTTACTTCTAGACATGAGAAAGGAAAAGGAGGTAATGCAATTCTGATTAAAAGAACATGGACACTTGATACATTATTTAGAAGAGATGTTCCCCTTGCAATAGATGTATGTGGGTAATTATTGAAAAGGAAAACAATAAATTTGGCATTTGTTCTATTTATGCTCCTAATGAGTATAGAAATAGAATAGAGGTTTGGAGTTAGATGGATAATGAGCTTCCTTAAGATTCCATGGAGCGTTGGGGGGATTTCAATATGGTTGAGCAAGTAGAGGATAAAATTAGGGGAAGCCAAGGGAGTGGATAGGTAATGAGCAAATTTTTTGGGAGAGAATGAAAAATAGTTTAAAGTTATATGATCCCTTAGAAGGAAGAAAGAAGAATAGAAAAAGCATTTGGTTCACTTGGTGCAATTGTCAGAAGGATAATAAAAGAATCTATAGCAGGTTAGACAGGTTTTATGCTAACAAAGATCAGTTCTTTTTCCAGAGATCTGAAGATTGCAATGAGGTGCAGGTCACCCCAAGCACTCTGTCAGATCACCGCCCCATTAAGGTAAGTATATGGTTTTAAAGATTAGAATATAGGAGGAAGATTCTAAAAAGATAATCTTTTCAAACTATCTAAAGACCAAGGTCACTCTAGAACCTAGAAATATCATCATTTGAAGGTAACTATCTAAAATCAAATATGAAATGTATGTCTTTGGGAGGAAACTTAGGTGGGTGGAGGTTATTTATAATATTATTGATCTGATAGGTTGAAACACTTTTCATTAGATGGTGTAAACCTATAGTATCTAGGAGAGCACTCTTATGAGTGAGAGGGTTCCCAAGAAGGTCTAAGATATAAGAAATTTTCAAATCATAAAGCTCATAGGAGTGGGGTTAGGTTGTCTAGGTCCATAATGGTGCAAAGCTAATGGTTTATGTCAAATTTTACAAGGCCTAACATGTTATGATAAAAATGTGTTGATGATTTCTAAGATAATGTTTTAAGCCTTGTGAATGGATGAATGTGTCCATGAATAGTTGTCATTGAATTTTTGAGAGGCATTGGATGTTTCTATTATATTGGTTGCATGTGTGTAAGTGTTGTGCTCCTTGATTTGGTGAAATGTGTAGTGAGTGGTTGGGATCATAGCCATGTGGTAGGATAGTATTTTTTTTAGGTTTGACTATTGTTATATTATCTTGGTTAGAAATAGTTGACAGTGTTTACATCCATGGTTTGACCAAAATTTTCTTAAAGGTGAAGGAACATATCTATAAATAGATGTTGTTCCTCAAGAAGTTTTGAGATAAATCAATTATTGTCTCAACATATTTGGGTATACTGCCCCTTAGTTTTGTGGAAGGAGCAAAACTTGTTAGGATCAAAATCCTTGGGCCTTCAGTAAGGATCATATATGTTATCATCATAAGGGAAGTTGTTCAATTGTTGGTTATCTCTTTGATAGTAGTTGTTTTGTTATGGGTAATCATTTCAATGGGGGTAGTTGACTATATTAACCACTGCATGATTTTTTGGTTTGCCTGATTTGGGCAACTATTGTTTCTACTATAATTGTTCCCATTATAGTTGCAATTGTTGTTTTTCCACTATTGTTCTTCATGGGTGGAGCATCTATGACCACATCCATTATGGTATTTCTATTGTTCTTTAGGATTTTAGGTGTTGAGGGGTTATTGTTCTTACTATTGTTGTTATTATTTCTTGAGTTTTAGTTATTACCCTAATTTTGGGTTATCAATCTTCCATTAGATTTGTATGTTCTACTTCTATTGTCAATGGTTTCTTGGCCAATTCATAAGGCACTTTCTAGGGCCTCCTTGTAAGATCTATAGGGAACATTTTTTTACCTCCTCTCATGTATCCCTATTTAGGGCTTGTAAGAAGAGGCCACATAGTTCTTGATGATCCATATGAGGTGTGCTCTTCTATGAGTATAGAACTTATCTCCTTCAAGTTATGAAGTGAGTGAGTGATTCATTATGATCTTATTTGATGGTTAGAAATTCCTAGATCCTTGTTATAACAAGTTTGTTCATGTCGAATGCCATGACGAACTTACTAATGAGCTATCACAAAGAATGTATTGAACCTTCAGTCAACTGGTAATACTAGTCTAAGGTGATTCCTACTAATATTTTAGTAAAATTTTATGTGATCACTATGTATCAAGGCAAAAGTTCTTAGGCTACAATGGTATACACTTTGATATGTGGATTAGGATCTCCCTCTCCTTTGAATTTAGGGAGATCAAGGAGTGGTCTTGATAAAATGACATTCTTAATAGCATGATTTAAGGGCTCCTTCAGATACTTGAGATAAGTTTGTAGTCAGTATATAATGTTGATTCTTATATTTGATAATATGGGTTACCCAACTATGTAACCCGACTATGTAATCCGACTATGTAACCCGACTACGTAATCCGACTATGTAATCCGACTATGTAACCCGACTATGTAACCCGACTATGTAATTTGACTATGTAATCTGACTATGTAATCCAAATATGTATTAATTGTTTGTTGACTCTTGAGTAGTTGAGAGTTAGTTAGGGTCAGTTAGTTGACGGTTGTGTTCCTCTTGACAATCGTCAGGTCTTTTAAATAGTCATTGTATCGTCAAGGAAGGTAGTATGATGTAGTCGGATCAACTTTGATCCTTGGACGACCATCTCTGGTCTACTTCTATAATACTCTCATGTGCTAATAAAGATATACTTTTACTCCTCTATCTGGTATGTATTGGTAATTCTGTAAATTATTTCAAGTATTCATTTTATCAAATAGGCAAGTAAACATTGGCCCCATTGCCTTAAAAGAAATTAGGTCAAATATAAGAGATTCATGCCCTTAGACCCCAATAGAGGCGGGAAGAGACCACGTGGTCAGGATCAAGAGATCAGAAGATCTCTTAGGCTAGTAGAACAAAGAGAACGTAGAAGAAGACTAAGAGAGATTCCTAAAGTCTGAAGCCGAAGCCCATCTCGAAGTAAAAGTCAGATTCAGAGTGCGAGCAAGAGTTGTAGTCAAGAGACTCGTAGTCAAGACTCGTAGTCAGGAGACTCATAGTTGGAAGACTTGTAGTCGGGAGACAGAACACATTTCCACTACAAATATTCACATGAGGGTAGAGTGGGAGGCAATCGCCAGACACCTTTCACTACCAGACGAAGAGTGCATTGATCCTTCTAATCAAATTGAAAAGTCAAGACAACAGTCTTTGGACAAGGGACATTGGAAGTTAGAGTTAGATTCCTTCATAGAGGTGTATGAGAGTAACCTTCGAGGCATCGAAGGGTTGTCAATCGAAGAATAAGTCGAGCCAAAGGTGTATAAAAGCAAATATGAAGGCGGAACAAGTGTGCAAAATGCTGACGTTGTAGGGAGAGTAGAGGATTCTCACGTGGCTGAGAGTGCGAGAGAAGAACTAGAATGTTCGAATCAAAACTCCCTAGCAAGTAGGTTCCAGGCGCGAGGTTTGCATCAGAACAAAACCATGGTAAGCCCCAGTGGAGAAAAGTAGAAGTTGCCCAAGTTTACAAGCAATGGATTGGAGGATCCCGTCAGGCACTATAAGACTTGTGAGACAATCTGGATAGCAAATGGGCAAGATGATAAGGTAATTTGGCTACGGTATTTTCTAGCCACCTTGCAAGGTGTAGCAATTGACTGGTATACCGAACTTGAGCAAGCATCCTAAAACACGTGGGAGAAATTAAAGAAGGCTTTTGAAGAAGAATTTAAGTTGCTGTGAGATGATAATGAAATAGTAGCCGAAATTTACAATACCAGGCAAGGTAAGCATGAGAACGTACGAGCTTATAACCAAAGACTTAAAGAGTTACTTGTAAAGTTAGAAAAAGAACTGGCTGATGATCTTAGGAAAAGGTGGTTCATCAAAGGTTTAATTTTGTCATTAAGAAAAAAGATGAAGATAGTACCACCCTCTTCGTATGTAGGAGCCTACAATCAGGTTATGGACATAGAAAGTGAAGACAAAATGTCCTATCGTAGTAAAAGAAAAATAGAGAAAGATGGTCGTTCAGATGACGACAGTGATAGTGAGTCAGGAACAATACAAGTGCTCTGGAGGGACATGCTCCGGATGATGAAAGAATTGAAGACAAAGAAAGAAACCAGCAAAGAATCCACTCAACTCTGGTGTACTGAGTGCAAAAGTGAAGGTCATACCAAAAGTAATTGTCCCAGAAAATTATTTTGTGACATTTGTCAGGTTATGGGTCATTCAATAAAAGAGTGCCTGTATAACTTGAAGTCTAGGAGTACACAAGTACTCTTTACATAGGGAGAGCAGTCCCCTCCATCAAAGCCACATAACACATCTCCAAGCAGTTATCGAAATCAAAGAGGAGGTCGAAGTCAAATATAATACAATGCCAAAGGATGACCAGTGATCCAATGTCGTCAGTGTAATGAATGGGGGCACTTTGCTAGAGAATGCCAGAATAATCAGAATAAAGTAAGCATGCTATGTAAATGGTGTGGACCGGATGACCACGAAGATAACAACTGCTTGAAATAGAAGGTTAGTATTAAGCATATCGACATAGAAGATGATGAGGAAGCAATTCTTGCCATCACCCGAGCACAAATGAAGAAGGCAAGTTACCTTGACCCTCGTACGGAGAAGGAAAGACTTCAAGAAGCATGGAGGGAAGTTGAAAATCCATGGAAAAAGAACGGAGGCACTCTAATGAGAAAACAAGCATGTCTACGCGACTAGAGTCTAATAAAAATATTGGAAGTCAAGTTTTGCAGACTGTAGAAGAAAACTAATGCGTTGTAGACTTGACATAATTCAAGGGTAAACCTATCTGAATAGTCTACTTGACATTATACTCCTACATTAAATTATCAACCAAGGAGTATAAGCTTATGATGGTACTGCACTGTATGTGCCTTCAGGGGCTCATATTCTCCTAAACTATCCTATTCAAACCTACTCAGATTATTCTACTTTGTTGGAATTCACAAAAATGCAAGAACAGTAAAAATAGTTACAGAACCTAGTGGCTACGGATACCTGAAACATAAGCTGTAGATAACTGCTAACAATAGAAAGTACAGAACTAATCTAAAACCATTCAAAATGATGAGAAAGCTAATGCTAACCTCCGGAGGACTAAGATGGATCGATTATACATTTGTTCATGAACCACAACTACTATAATTAACAACAAGAGTATTCTACTTAACTCACAATGCATTTATAAAATAATGGAAAACAACTTTAACAAAAATGCATAAATAGATAAGAAAATAAATGAAGTGAAGATCAGTATCTTGAGTGGCCGGCTTAGGGGACTGACTCACTTAGCTGGAAATCAAATCTAACTCAGATACTCACGCATCCATATAACACATAGTTCCTTTCATTCCATATCACATAATACTTCAAACAAAATCTTCTTTGCAGATTTTTATTCAATAATCGCATTTCAATAATTCATGTTTGGAGAAATAACTAACTATTATATCCTCCAATAAAACAACTAATAACTGAGTAACTAACTTGCAACTAGGTAACTCCCTGGACTCCGAGCTCATCCCCTAACTTATACAAAATGGGAGAGTCTTATTCAACTACCAACTAACTATAATCATTAATCCATTCCTAGATATTAGGATACAGAGTTAAGATTGATTTATTAATTCTAACTGAACAGAGGAAGGAGAATCCAATTCAAATAAGAATTCCTATGCAACGGCTCATATGAGAAACACATAAGTTGTGTTTAGAATCTTGGAACAAGTCTACTTCTTCTGCATTTATTTCTTCCCATAATGGTTCATGTTCAGTTTCCAACTGCCTACACCTTTGGCAGCTTGATTTCAACTTCCTTCAATTCCCCTGTTCTGCGACTTGCTGCAAATTCTCCTCTCCTTGATGCCACGTGCTTGTTGTTGCACAGGGGTTAATCCACAGAACATATGCATGCAAATAACCTTCATAATTAAACCAGAGAATCTCATCTATATTGCATACATACTCATATTCAAATCATTCAATTTATAAATATTATCATCATATTTCATATTAACAAAATAGGTTCAAGGTTATATAAAAAGACAGTATATCATGATGGTAATGTTTGAAAAGTATCTGGAAGATCATGTGTAAAAGGTCTGAAAGCATATAAAAACAACACAAAAGAGGCCAATATTTAAACCCATCATTCCCCCCAACTATCCTTTTGCTTGTCCTCAAGCAAAACACTTAATTAAACATCTAGGGGAAAAGATTGTAATGCAAGGTGATCTACCTAAGGTCCATCACTTCTCTGACCCCCACCCCCTGCTTAAAATAGAAACCATTATAAAATGCAAGCCTATCCATCTTAACTGATTCTGCACTCCTACATTCATCATGCTTTTCTCATGTCCAGTGTGGTACTAGATAGAGGAGAATAGGAGGATGATAAGTAAGTGGCAGCCATTCCACTCCTTGTTGTTGTAAAACCTGGATGTACTTGCGCAATCTTCCAAACATATTTATAAAATTATGGAAAGAGTGAGGCTCATTCCTTTGCAATTCTGGGGTCAGATTATTCCATTTGCTTTGTACATACCTTAGACAGTTTTGAAGGATAGGCACTGTCAGCCATTGTATCCTTCTGTAATCTCAGAGTCTCAAATCCATGATTATCTTTCCTGGACCCTTGTGAGAAAGGAGTGTCAACCATTTAGTAAGGATTACATCAGGATTCAGTGCTTCTTTTTTGATCTGCAGCGCCATTGTTTTCTCTTGTTCTTCATATTTATCCATTAATTCACCTATGAGCTCTTCATTCTTGAAATAGGATGACAATGCTCTAACCTGTAAATCCCCAACATAAATTGAGGGGTTCCATTTTGTATCCTCTACCATCAGATAGTTGTGTAAACAATACTCACACAGCTGATCTTTCTCCTCCAGGTTGACTTCTTTGAAATAGCTAAAAAAATATGCCTCGAGTGTAAAGCAGGTTGATCATTAATGAACCTATTGAACTAAATACTAAAATATGTTTCCTTTAGAAACAATGCATACACCCTAGGTGGAGGTCTACACTCAATAATTTGAATGGCTCTGTTTATTACCTCTGTCAATTTACCTTCCAACCTTTTCAACTCCAAATTCTTACCTTCCAGTGATGCATTGAGGGTTTGTTTTTCTTCCTCCTAGCTTTATTTTTCCTATTTGAATTTGTTAGTAAGTTTCATCAATTCAAAGCCTAAAGACAAAGTCATGTGATATGTTGGAGACCTTGCTACATGAAGTTGTGGATTTAGTGCTTTATTCTCTTCAGTTTTATTCTTATCCATCTGTGCTAACATATCCAAATTGGTTCCATGGTCGTAGGTTTGAATTTTCTCTTCCAATTTTTGTATTTTTATCTCCTTTTCTTTGTCCTTTTGGATTTTCTCCTCCAATTCCTGTATTCTTATCTCCTTCTCTTTGTCCTTTTTCTCATATCCCTTTACTTGCTCTTCCAATTGCTTTATCCTGACAAGAGCTTCTTGAAGCTCTTTCCTTATATTCCTATCCTCTAACAGTTCTTTTTCCTCTTCAACATTTAAACCTTCATCATCATCCCCAGTGATATCAAAAATTTCCCTCACAGGGCTACTGGGAACTGACTTCCCCATCTTCTTTGCAATAAAAATATCTTCTGAATCAAAGTCAGAAGATGAAGAAACATACCTTCTCCTCTTAGCAGACACATTGACATTTTCATGAACATCAGTAGGGACATTCTCAGGGGCGTCCCCTTCTTTGTCTGAGTCTGTGTCCAGCAGTGTTGAATCATGGTGCTATTGTCCTTCTCTTTCTCCCCGCCCATGTTCCTCAACAATTATTTCAACATTCTGCCTTTTCAACCTTCCTGAGGGCCTAGGAGTAATAGTTTCCTGTTTAAATTCACTTTTCCTCTTCTTTTTACTCTCCTTCTCCCCTGCATCCTCTTCTTTTACAGTGCTCTTATGTTTCCCAACACCTTTCATATTCTTTTTTTTCTTAGAAGATGTTGAAGCAGTGCCTCTCATAGATTTAGGGTTTGTAGAAGATGAGGGTTTCTCTATTGCCACCGGCCTATTTTCTGGGGTATTTTCCTCCTGTGGCTCTTCTTGTTCTGGTTCAATCTCAGGTGCAATCTCAGGTTCTGATTCATGTTGAGGTTCATCCTCTTCTTCAGGAACTTCCAACAGTTTTGTGATATCTATGCATTTTTTAAAGGCATTCCAATCAACCTATGGATGTTGAATTCTCAGGCTTCTCTTAACCAATAGGGCTATTAAGCAGTGATGGGACAATGTGGTGTCCGTTTGCTTTCTTTGATAGTCAGATGCCATCTTCTTCAACATGTTATATAGGAAATTAGGAACATTAACTAACTTATAATGGTGTAAGTGATTTAGTAACTTAAAGTGCACAGTATATAACAAATTGTACCGACCATCACAGGTAAAATATTTAATGATATTTGAAGCACATTTTCCCCAAAAGAATGGAAGAGATAGTCTCTCTGTACCTTCTGATGATGATTCCAAGTTTTCTCCACGCTCACAGCATTCTTCTCTTGCTGCAGTTGCATAAGCACAAGCTGGATATTCAGACCCTGTACGCGGAAATCCTGTAACTTGGGTAATGGCCATTTCAGAAGCATCTACAACCAATCCCCTGACTGTTGCCTCATCATACTACAATGTAGCTGCAAATTCTTTCGCCATTTCATGATCATATTTTGTTAGCTTCAAGAAATAATATAGCCATCCCACTCTAGTGAAGAGTGGTAGAACTATCATATCCTCCAATATTTCCTTGTGCGCAGATGGTTCTCATCTTACAACATCACCTCCCATTGTCTCTATACTCTGCAACCTCAAAAGGTTTCAATTTTTGCTCAATTTTGATTCCACCACCTTTAGAAGAACCTATAATTTACTGTCTTTTCTTGTGCCTTCTTCTATTCCCCCCAACTGTAACTTTTGGAGCTCTCTTGTATGGAAAATTCTATATCTCAGCTCACTCATAAGGTGATAAGTTCACAATTTGGATGAAACAGGGTAGGTCTACTATTTTTGGAAAAATGACATAGAATTCTATTTGATATCTCTAAAGACTTGGGTGGCGAAAATAAAAAATTAACTAACCATTATACTTTTTAACTAACCATTATACCCCTCCCCCCAACTAATGGGTGAAGTGACCTCACTTCACGCAGAAACTGATAGGGCTGAAAGAGTAATTATGAAATCTAATGGTGATATATATTTTTGCATGCATGAACTAAATGAAGAGTAATAATGAATATAAAATGACATCTAAGTTAATCATTGAAAGTTACCTTTTGTACATACGTTATGGAAGTAAGTGATCAGCACACCTTGGAGCTGGAGAACACGTACTTGGCATTTATTTGATGTGAGCAAAATGAAATACATGAGAGAGAATGGTAAGGCGGCGGCTACTTTGGAAGTGATGTGATGTGACAACTCATAATACTTGATCTAACAACTCGTGAGTGTGAGTTGAACATTTTTGCTGTGAGCGTTTGATTTATTCAAAATTAATAAACATGTGTGGAAGAAATGGAGTGCATGGGAAAATAGTTTACTTTTTTCCAAAGTGTTGAAGACTTCTGCAGATAGGTGTTGCTACGAGTACCTCCAGTACAAGTCCTGACCAAATGTATTATCTCAGGTCCCGACTGAGTGTTAAGAACAGGTCCCCTTGGAGCTAACTGTGTTCACCATGGGTAGTGTGTGGTGTGTGCATGTGAAATGCAAAGCAATAAAAATTAAGTCTCAATGATAGGGGTTGAGTCATGCAACTCAACCTCTGCATCACTAGACATGATGGGTGGATCACTTTCTGTCGGTACATCATCATGTGTTTCAGAGCCTTCATCAATATCATTGTGAGAGCCATACTTGTTTGTTAGAGAGACAATAAAAAGCAGTTTCTTATAAAGTTTCAGCCTATGTCCATTTACCAGTAATGAAAATCTAACCTCATCAATGGTTTGTAGTTGGACTGCACCATTAGGAAATCCCTGTTGAATCTCATATGGTCCCATCCATCAAGATTGAAGCTTGCCTTTGAAATCTTTGTATATGGAATCATAGAGAAGGGCCCAATCACCAACATTGAACTCTTTAGTCTTTATATATTGATTGTGCCATTTAATTCTTTGCTTCTGAATAACCTCTGTGTGGTGTATGGATTCTAATCTAATTTCGTCAAGAGCATTCAAATGTTCTAACCTTTCCTTTTGAGCCTCTATCAAGTCCATCCCTAATTCCACTATTGTTCTTAGAGTTTTGTATTCAAATTCTATAGGAAGTATTGTTGTCTTGCCATAAACCAATTCATAAGGAGTGAATCCTGTAGTTATCTTCCATGTGGTTTTGTACGCCCAAACAACTTCTGGTAATCTGAAAACCCAATCTCTTATGTGGAGCTGTACTATTTTTGTCAATATATTCTCAATCTCTCTGTTTGTAACCTCGACTTGACCATTAGCCTAAGGATGGTATGGGATAGACTTCTTGTGTTTGATCTAATACTCCACTAATTTGGTGATTAAGTCTGATGTGAATTGTGGTCCTTGATCAGTCACTATCTCCCTAGGTACACCATACCTAGTGAAGATTTCCTCATATAAGAATTTTGCCACATTCCCATCTTTGGCAAACTGCAAAGCCTTAACTTCTACCCATTTTGTTAAGTAATCAGTGCATACCAGTATATATTCCTTGTTGTTTGAAGTAGGAGAGATAGGTCCACCAAAATCCAACCCGCACTTATCAAAAGGAGCTAATGCTATTTGGGGTTGCAAAGGCATTTCATCACTTCTTGTAGGTCTCCCCATTCTCTAGCACCGATCACAGCTTCTAGTATACTTGATAGAGTCTTTATGTAGTGTTGGCCAGTAATATCCTGGTGTCAAGATCTTGAAGGTTGTCCTTTTGGCTGCAAAATGTCCACTGCAGAGTTCATCATGACATGCCTTCAATATGTCAAACACTTCATCCTCCCTGATACATCTTCTCATAATGTTATTTGGGCCAGTGTAGAATAGGAATCCAGAAATCCAAGAATAAGGGAAGCATTTGTGAACTGTCTTTTCTCCCTTGGAGAAAAGTAACCTAGAATCTACCCTGTCACCAAATAATTAGTTATATCTGCATACCAGGGAGTGTGTATGTTTAGAGCAAATAGATGCTCATCAGGAAAAGAATCATTAACCGCTCCTTCTGCTGATTGTGTAGGCAGTCTAGACATAAAATCAACAACCAAATTAGCCTTTCTTGGCTTGTCAACTACTATTATGTCAAATTCTTGAAATAACAACAACCACCTTACAAGTCTTCCTCCCACTATTGGCTTATTCATCAAATATCTGATTGTTGTATGATCTGTATGTATGAACACTTTATAGCCAGTAATGTAGTGTCTAAACTTGTTAATAGCATAAACAACAGCTAACATTTCCTCTTCTGTCACAGTGTAGTTCAACTCAGCTCCCTGTAGGTTTTTGTTGATGTAGCATAAAAATATGAATTTCAAACAGATTTCAAATACTTAAAAACCCTAAAATCACATTAAATGCCACTTTAAACATTAATGATATATCAAATCAAAACCAAATGTTACCGAAGATGTTTTGTAAATGTGGTTGCTCACAATATTGGCATAACTCTATTATAAATTTTGTTGGGTGGTAAATGAAAATGGAATAGAGTTTTATAAGGTTTGGTGAAAAAGGTTCGTGAGTAGTTGAACCGTGGGTAGTTGAACTATAAAATTGGTTGAACGGTGAAGGTAGGTAATTAACGAGTTTTGGATTGTTACGAATAGTTTGTAGGTTTAGGTTAAATAATAAATTAAGTTTATTGAACTTAATTTATTATTTATGGGAGATTTTTGGGTTTATAAGTAAATAATAAATTAATTTTAATTTATTATTTACAGGATATGGTAAAAGTGAAAGATTATAAATAATAAATTAATTTTAATTTATTATTTATTGGATATGGTAGAAAGTGAAAAGATTATAAATAATAAATTAATTTTAATTTATTATTTATGGGATATGGTAGAAAGTGAAAGGATTTAATTAATTAAACCTTAGGATTAAGGGTAATTTAAATAATAAATTAAATTTATTATTTACAGGAGGGAAAAGATTTAATTAATTAATTAAACTTAATTAAACCTTAAAATTAAGGGTGGATTAGGGATTAAGGGAAATTTAATTAATTAATTGAAATTAATTAAATTTCATGGTAAGGGAGGACTTGGAAATATTAGGGATTTGATCGGTTGGTCAATTTTTGACGTCCACATTTTGCCCCTCTTTGAGACGATGTTGCGAAGCAATGTCGTTTCAAAGAAGATTAAAACATAGGTTTTGGATTCAGATTTTGGGTAGGTTGGGACTCACATGGGGCTCATAAAAACGAAGGATTGGTAGATAATGCCCCCTCAAGAGGATATGCAGGGACGAAGGAGATGGATAGGCTCTTGAAAAAGGAAATAAAGGGACGAAGATGGATTTATGCTGATTAAACTTTGAGCAACCTAATGTTTGATATAGCACCCGACATTATGCACCATGATATAAAGACCAAGGTGACGATGTGTCTTGTGCACCCAACATAATACAACCTTGTCTAACGTATGAGGAAGTAAACTTACAACATTTAAGTCCTAATGCACAATAGGTATGATATGACCTTAGATGCAAAGGATAATGCAAAAAAGCTATTCCAACATACACAACATATGAATATTAGCTAGAATGATACAAATGTGATTTGAATGCAAGATGAAATAACAACACACACAAGCAAGAAAGCAAGCATGCACAAATGATTCATAAATAAACAAGGTATCACCTCTGTCGAGTTGAAAACCGATGATCGATTGGATTGATTGATGCTGATAATGATTGATGATTGATTGATAGCATTGTTGATGTGGGAACGATTTATCCCAAGAACAACGTGAGGATTGTGTTGTTGATATGGGAATGATATATCCTGAAAACAACACTAGGATTGGGAACGATGTATCCCATTTATGATGATGATGATGATCAATCAATCAGGTTTACAAGAAGGATAGGAACAAGACCATTGATGTGATTGGATAATTTGACTTGATTGATTGATGTGATTGGTATAGATTAAAGATTGATTTGAATTTGGATCATTTCTGCTTGAAATGATTTGATTGATTTGGATTGATTTGAAGATTGGAGAATTGATTGGACTGGATTTGGATTGATTGATTTGAATTTTTATTGCTTGGGTTTTTGTTGGATATTTGATTTTTTTGTATTTTCAAATGTTTAATTTTTTTTTGGATTTTTCATTTGTTTTGGATTATGTTGGATTTTCAATTTGTTTTGGGATGTTTTAGTATTGGATTGTACATGGATAGCCTTTGGATAGATACCAATGACAAGGAAAAACCAAACCAAAAGGCAAGGATGATGATGGATGCAGACAAGCAATAATGGATGGGATAGATAAAGGGATTGGATGGATGGATAAGAGGATGAGCGATAGGATAACAATAGCAATATGTATGGATAATAGGATAAATGTAGGAGTATGAATGGATACGAGGATTGGCGATAGAAGGACAATGGATGGGAGATATATGATTGATGGATGGAGGGAATCTAGGATGTGATCTCCAAGGACTACGTTGCGTAGGAATAACCTGCCCCCACTCTAGATATTATGCCTTAGGATTTAACGAGGTGATTTTGATTAGGATGCATGATGGGGATAATGCTTGGAAGGGATGAATGGACTTAGTGGTAGATAGACTTATGGAGGACATACTTAGAAATGGATGGGTGAAATTTGGATTATGACAAGAGATGCCAAAAGCATTTTTCAACATTTTGCACCTACACTCATCAAGATCAAGAAGGAGAGAGGGAGGATGGATGGTGCAATGAAGAAGGTATGATGGATATGATAGGTAAGGATGGCAAGATAGGATGGAAAAAGATAGGATAGGATATGAGATGGGATAGATATGATGGGATAGATGGGACAACATGCCCCCAAGTGTAAAGCACATAGATAATCATCTACACATGACGCATGTTTGCCAGGTTTTCATTATGGTACTTATCCAAGGTGCTTGTTTACCAGGTTTTCACCATTGGATGAAATGGTTTCTCTTTACTATTTTGATTTTTCTTATTCTTATTATTATTATTTTTGACTTTTGGGTAGGGGATAGTTGGATGGAATAGGTAGGAACTCAAGATTTTGTTCCCATAGCAAGGTGGTAATGTCTCATGATGGATTTAAGTCACTTGTATACCATGTCAAGTAGTATAATGCTCCTGGATGTTGGTAGGGGATTGCATGAGAGAGAGATGGATTAAGTGGATAGTGGATTTTGATGTGGACTAGGATGGAAGGATATTGGATTAGGATGGAGATAAAGAGATAGATAGGACTTATGAAAAAGCATGGACCATAGGGACATGATGGAATAAATAAGTAGGATCTAATAGATGGAAGATGGTGAGATGGAGCTATGTGGGAATGTTATTGAGTGGAAGGGAACCAAGACCAACGGTTGCACACACCGAATTGGATTTTGAAGCTTTTTATTGGAAGGGGAATTTGGGAGTAATGGAGATGTTATCTGAGGGGATTGCCTATTCAGGTCTTAGGGACCCAAATGGACTTATGAATTTTAGAATTTTGTGATAGGGAGTGGGATGTTTGGGATTTTAGGCGTGTGGATGCTCCATTTGAATTAGGTACTTTTTTCTTAGGGAGCCAAACCATTTTGGTTTTGAGATTATCTTTTTGAGATGTGGACTTGGGTACACTTTTTGAATTTTGATTTTGCTTTGATTCTTTGCATTGGTGCCATGTGGCATGAGGATTATTAAGAAGCTTTACTTTATGGGTGGAGGCATCAAAAGTTTGATTTTTGAATCATGATTAGGAATTGTAGGGGATTTATGGGAATGGGATGTATGAATGGATTTTTGGCTAAAGTGATAAGGAGAATGGAGGATGGGATGATTAGGAGTTGGAAGGAATGGAGGTAAAGTGGATGGAGGGATGTTAGGAGTTGGAAGAAGTGGAGGTAAAGTGGATGGAGGGATGTTAGGATTTGGAAGAAGTGGAGGTAAAGTGGATGGAGGTAGATGAATGGTCACATGCTTTTTGGGTCCATAGGGTAACGGAGTAGGGATGGCAACATATGTTTTATGGGTGCGATGAGGTGCACCTAGTTTGGGTTTGGATGAAATGGATTCAGGAGGCAAGGATGTGGTACCAACATCTTTGGATTGACTTCCTTGAGAGAAATAACCAATACCATACGGTTTGGGAGAGACTTTGACATAGATGGGTTCCAAGTTACCTTGCTCATGAAGGCCTAAGCGTTTACCTTGGTAGTTTATGTTTTGGAACATACGATGTGCAATGGGATTCTTATTTTTGAGGATACAAGACACAAGTTCCTTATTGGATGAGGAGGGTGAGGTGGCAGATACAGGTTGCTGCTCTCCTAGGGAAGAACATTTATTTAGGAAGGTAGTAAGAACAATAGGACATGATGGTGGATTTGAAATGGTACCAATATGAGATGGTGAAGGAGTAATAGGATCTTGATTATCATTATGCATATTAAGATCCAATGTATTTGTTTGATCATCTATGTGCTTGTGGGGACCAAGCATCTTATCAAGGGAAGTGGATGTTGTGGGATCATGGATTGAAGGAGAATGGATGGGAGTGGTGGAATTTTCTTGAGCATGGATAGTGTTGGGACCATGAGTGGAAGGAATGACAAGCTCTTGATCATAGACAATATCTTGATCATAGAAAAGATATAGGTTATGGATAGGTTGAATGGAAGGGTTTTGATCTTGATTTGGTAAGAAGCAAGGTTGATCATGCTTTGGAGCTGACTCTTGACATAAATCTTGAGTTTGGATAGGAATAGAGGTTTCTTTGATAGGTTCAATGTATGGTGGGGAATGAATCGGGCTTATGGCAGGTGGATCTTCAAGAACATTTGAAGGTTCTTGGATAGCTTTTGGACTACAAGATGGAATAGGAGAAATAGGCATGTCATTTGAGGGTTCTTGGATGGTTTCAAGGATAGGGATTTGATGGCATGAGATTGGTGGTTGATTCTTTGCTAGTAGCCAATGGATCACATCCTTCATTAGTATACGAGTGGATGCACAATATAATGGATGGATAAGAAGGGTGGAAGGTGTAGGATTAGAATGCAATGGAGGGATAATGGGATTAGGTGTGATAGGAGTGGGATTAGGATCGGGTGGATGGACAAGAGGATTGGATATAATAGGATTGGGATTTGGATTAGCTGGGGGGATGATAGGATTGGCTGTGATAGGATCAAGACTTGGATTGGGCTTAGGTTGATGGATCATAGGATTGGGCTTAGGTGGAAAAGTTGATGGTTTAAACTTTAAGTGTGTTGGGGATTGGCTTAATGGATTAGGATTTGGAAGGTTGGAAGGATTATATGATGGAGGTTCCATAGGGATGGATGAATGAGGACTAGTAGATGGATTGGTGTATGATTCCAAACTTGAGGTGGTATTTCCCTTGTCAAGAGTATCATTAAGGTGGCTTGAGGATTCTTGATCTTGGTGTGAGGAGTGACCAGTACTAACATGCTCATGATGTGGAATATTTTGAGATGGATATTGAGAAATATTCATGAGATTGGTTGATGTGGAGGGACTAGGTTGGCATGACGATGGGGGTGACTCATGGAATTTAGATGGAAGTTGTTGATGTTGTATGGATGATGGTGGTGAAGTTAACAAAGGAATTGATGAATTAGAAGGTTGGGGGACCAATGGATTAGGATCGAGATTAAATGGAATTTGTTGTTGTTGTGGTTTTTGGGCTAAGATTTGTTTTTGTTGAAGGAGGACTTGTTTATGTTGGATTTGTGGTCGAAGATATGAGGTGAGGGGATTTGGTATGTGCAAAGATGAAGCATGGGTAGGAGTTTGAAATTGTGAGGTTCGAAGTAAAGTTATTGTTGAACAGGTTTAGGGTAGGCATTCAATTGGACAATATTCAAAAGGATTTGGGTTGGCATAAATGGCAACCTCTTGGTCATTAAATGGATATTTGATGCATCTATTATCAGTGGAAGGAACAACTCTCACGACCTGAATCCATGGGTGTCCTAGGAGGATACTATATGGGAGATTGAGGTCTAGGACTTGACAAGTGATTTCCACTAAGGTTGGACCTAATTGGATGGGTAATCGAATAGTACCTTCAGTTCTCCTTTCAGTTTCATCATAGGTTTTAATAGTGATGGAATGGCATTTTTCAATATCCACAGTGGAATATCCCAATTGTTCCATTTGTTTAAAACACCTTAAAGTGCACAAGTTTATCTCTAAGTCACAATCTATTAAGACCCTTTTGACTAAACATCTTTTGATCATAACTTCTATGTAAAGGGGTTCATTATAGGATGAAGGTTCATATGAAGTTGATGGGGATGTTGGTGGAAGCGAATATGGGGAGATATATGGTTCATGAGTATCAAAATACGCATCATGATCTACAAAGTTCTCATCATCATTAGAAACAAATTTTGGCCCACCTCGAAGTATGATTTTGGGTTTGACAATGACCTTATTGATAGTTGTAGGACTAGGAGTTTTACTTTGCCGAATGAACTTTTCAAACCAAGAATCCCTATTGTGCATGATGAAGGATTGCAAAAGGAATTTTGATGCAAATAGGAGATGGGATGTGATGACTGTATAATGAGAAGTGGGAAAAGTGCAAAGTTGGTTTGACACCAAGATTTTGATATGTGTAAGGTTTTGTTTGCAAGAGTTGAAATGTTACAGATTACATGTGTGATGTGATGTTTGAGATTTGTTTCAAGAACACACATCAATCATAGAAGACACATGGAAATCAAATTGGTTGTTTTTTATGACATGTTGATTTTTTTGCAAACACTTGTAGACATGCACAATCCTAGGCTAGGCAAGGACAATACTTGTTGAGTTCCCACTTGGTTTTACCCAGCCGCACCTACTTATGGTGTATAGCTCCAGGAACTTAGGGCATGGGCTACCCCTTACAATGCACTCACTTCTTAGGCACACCAAGTTCCAAGTCCTTAAGACGCGCAGATCTTAAGATACTTTGCTATCTTTGCCATAAGCTGCAAAAATGTGAGACAGCTATCAGAGATCTATCATCCGACCTCCTGTATTAGCAAGTAGAGGGTTTTTGGCCACTAAACAATGGTTCATAGTGTATATCCGGGGGACCGGCACCTTACGAGTGTCCAGTAAGCCACTAAAAGCTTTGACTAACCCTACTAGGAGTTTTAATATACACAAAAGTATGCCTCCTTTTGAGCTAGCACTGTACGGTAAGCTCTAATACTGGTTTGGACTTGGCTTTCACCTTATCCTCAATTTATATACCGGACTGGACGAAAGTAATGCTTGGGGTCGCAAATGAGTTCTCCTTGCAGATGTGTCTCAAAAGCAGGCCCACTCTAAAGGTTAACAAAAGCAAGGAAGCACATTATTTTTGATCTCTTAGATCGTACGAAGCACAAGGAGAGAGCATACACAATTCCTCTACCTCACACTCGCATGGGGTTCATTTTAATTCCAAATCCAAATGTGTGGGTGGTTATACAAAATGTCAAAGGAATGCTTTTGATTCTCAAGATCGCTGAGTGGCGCAAGAGAAGAGCATACACATTCAATGACAAAAATGCAAACCACAAGACATGGAAAACAAAAGCAAGGAAGCACATTATTTTTTATCTCTTAGATCGTACGAAGCACAAGGAGAGAGCATACACAATTCCTCTACCTCACACTCGCATGGGGTTTATTTTAATTCCAAATCCAAATGTATGGGTGGTTATACAAAATGTCAAAGGAATGCTTTTGATTCTCAAGATCGCCGAGTGGCGCAAGAGAAGAGCATACGCATTCAATGACAAAAATGCAAACCACAAGACATGGAAAACACTGATGCAGTACAAGGGGGTTCACTCATTCAAACTTGCCATGCACTTGGCACATATCAGGTTCAAAAACTAAAATCTTCACTTGAGGCAATCAATCTTCAACACTTTGGGCAATATGGGCCCAATCACTCATGGAAAACAACTCAATCCTTTAGACCAATCAGTGCTCTATCCCTTCTGAGGCTACACAATGTCTCTTTAACCTTCAAATGATCAACAACTTCCATTTAACTGATTTCACAATTCTTTATGCTTAATTCTTCATGCACACAAAACCATAGGTGATCACAATGCACCAAAAGGCTCCAACACACACTAATGGACTCCAATCTCTATCAGACTTGGTAAATGGTTTCAATAGGTCTACAAACACCTCACAAACACTATCCAATGGTCCAATGGCTTGACAACAATGGTTTATGGCAAAACACCTATATCAACTGTCTAGCCTTGTAGGCCTCCAAAGTGGGACAATAGTTATAACTTTTGCTACAATACTCCTAACACAAATGTGAGGACCTTTTAGGATACCCATTAAGCCATACTATAACATATCTCAACAGTACTAGAGACTTCTTTAGAACAACACACTAAAAAATGGACTGTTGCAGAGATGGAAACCCTAGTAGATCACAGACCTGCCCTAGTAGATCACAGAATTGCAACACACTAATTAGTAGTTTGCAAAATAGTCTTCGACGGGCATAAAGCTGCAATGTAAAATGTAAAAACAAATGAATGGTCCTACAAAAACCCACACGAAAACGTTAACGCACAACAAGAAAAAAAATGTTTGATGTTTGCAAAATGAAAATCTGAATTTCAAATGGTTATACTAGAAAATATGAGAAAATCTGAATTTCAAATGGTTATACCAGAAAATATGAGATTTTTCTAGACAAATGACCTTCACCACGATGTAGTTCTCCGAGTTACCCTTTCCAACACCTGTAAAATTATGAAAATCTGATGAACAGTGAGAGAGTTATGAGAGAGTTATGTCAGTTTGAATAAAACAACCTCTTAGGACAAGAATGGGCACTCGGCAGTTTGCAAACTCTGTCACTTAGCAATTAGCAAAAGTATGTGCTTTGGCAATTTGATTTAAAAGTGTTCATATGTCACAGTGATTTATTTGATGTCACGGGTTAAATTTGATGATTCATGAAAGAACCATTAACACAAATGGCAAAAGGCGAATGCTAAGGTTGAAATTGTTGTGGTTAAAAATTTCATAATGTGTTGTTGATAGTTCGTTAATTCTTAAAGGCTTATGATATTAAACTTGCAATTCCAACCAAAAATACTTACATTAATATTGATGACAAGCCTAGATTTAAACAAGTGCTAATAACTGCCTAAAGCCAGAATGACGATCATTGAAGCCAAACCAATAGCAATTGTTTAAGGCGCCAATAGAGATAGCGGTTAGAAGCGAAGGCCGCAATAACTGTCAAAGACAATGCCACAAAATCACATTAGAGATCATATTAACAAACGTAGTTATAAAAACAGTCATGTATTTCACAACCTCCCAAATCTTAAATCAAGCACTCAAAAGCTAAATTGCTACAATGCAGTAATCGAAAAAGAGATTGTTAATGTGTTTATACAACCACATTGAACCACATTGAATTTGGGTTCTGTTTGATTCTTAATCTCCCTCAGAACCAATACTTTAACTAGCATACCAATCAATCAGCCAACACCAGAAACCACATAAACTTGCGAGGAATTGCACCTAGTAGGATTAAAACTTTTATAAGATTAAATCAGAAGCTTTCATCAAATGAACATTGAATCAAACTTTGAATGTTAGTTGCACCAGCTAAAGCCAAAAGATGTCGTGTGATACACGGGCAGGTTCATTCGCAGTCCAGATTTTGGAATGCCATTTAGTTACCCTCACTATTCATAGATTTTAACGTGATAATGAAGCCAAATGAAACAACAGTTGGAGATAAAAAAAAATGCCAGGAAGATGAAACAATAGATTTTGAAGATGAACCAAAGGCGAAGAATATTCTTTGTTTCTTTTAATCTTCCAAGACTATGGTAACTACACTTTGTTGGCTATGAACAGAAATTTGAAGATAGTGAGGATAAAACCCTAAGTAGAAAAGAATTTACTCATTATCTTCCAAAAATGGCATAGAAATCAATCAAAGAGATCACAGATTTTATTAATGTAAATGCTCTCCGGCATGCTGAGAATGCATGTAAGACTTAACATTTGACATTTAACTGCATACAGAACTGAATGCAAACTGCTTTAAGAACGGTTGCAATAACTGTCACACTGCAAAAACAGAAACCACAAAGAGATGAAAGCATTTATCCTGTGCACAGAAGAGTTAGCTAATCAGATTATAATATCAACATGAAGAGTGCATAGATAAAATTCAGTTTAGTGATACAGCTGGATATAGAGGCTAAAAGGACTGTGAACTAGAAAAAAATTCAAAAAATTTCAACTTTCGGCCACCTGCCAAAAAAAAAAAAAAACTCAACACACGAAACCTTGCACAATAGCCAATTAAGGGCATGTTCACGTCAGGTTCACCAATAAATGTAACATAAAAATATGAATTTCAAATATTTAAAAACCCTAAAATCACATTAAATGCCACTTTAAAGATTAATGATATATCAAATCAAAACCAAATGTTACCGAAGATGTTTTTGTAAATGTGGTTGCTCACAATATTGGCATAACTCTATTATAAATTTTGCTGGGGTAAATGAACATGGAATAGATTTTTATAAGGTTTGGTGAAAAAGGTTCGTGAGTAGTTCAACCGTGGGTAGTTGAACTGTAAAGTTGGTGGAACGTGAAGGTAGGTAGTCAACGAGTTTTAGATTGTTACGAATAGTTTTTAGGTTTAGGTTAAATAATAAATTAAGTTTATTAATCTTAATTTATTATTTATGGGAGATTTTTGAGTTTATAAGTAAATAATAAATTAATTTTAATTTATTATTTACCAAATATGATAAAAGTGAAAGATTATAAATAATAAATTAATTTTAGTTTATTATTTATGGGATATGGTAGAAAGTGAAAGGATTTAATTAATTAAAATTAATTAAACCTTAATTTAGGATTAAGGGTAATTTAAAAAATAAATTAAATTTGTTAATTTTAATTTATTATTTCCGGGAGGTAAAAGATTTAATTAATTAATTAAAATTAATTAAACCTTAGAATTAAGGGTGGATTAGGGATTAAGGGAAAATTAATTAATTAATTGAAATTAATTAAATTTTATGGTAAGGGAGGACTTGGAAATATCAGGGATGGTTGGTCAATTTTTGACGTCTACAACTGATATAGTATATTGCATACTCTTTATTTCCTTCTTGTTGGCCTAAGACTGCTCTAATAGCAAAGTCTAATGCATCAGTGTGGATATGAAAATGCAGTGTCCAATTTGGACCTCTTAGAACTGGAGCTTGTGTCAAGGCTACTTTTAGCTTCTCAAATGAATTCTGACAATCTGGGGTGCATTCAAAGTCAATGTCTTTTGTCAATAGGGTAAACAAAGGGGTAGTAATTTTGCTAAAATCTTGAATGAACCGCCTATAATAACCTGCATGTCCAAGGAAGCTCCTTACATCCTTCTGTCTCTATGGAATAGGTAGGGTAGATATGATTTCAATCTTCTTTGAGTCAACTTGTATTCTTGCACTTGAGATAAAATGTCCAAAGACAATGTCGTGTGTCATCATCATATAACATTTTTCATTGCTCAAAGATAGATTGTGCTATGTGCATCTCTTTAAAACTTTCTCCAAATTGTGTAAGGATTCATCATATGTTTCACCATATGAGGTGAAGTCATCCATGTAAATCTCCGTGCTATCATGGGCAAAATCAGAGAAAATACTGAGTACTACTCTTTGAAATGTGGTTGGAGCATTACACAAACCAAAAGGCAAGAAAAAATATGCATAGATCCCCCAAGGGCAGGTAAAGGTTGTCTTATCTTGATCCTCTAGTGCAATCTTGATTTGGTTATAGCCACTGAAGCCATCAAGAAATGAGAAATATTTCTTCCCTGCCAAAGAGTCAAGAACTTGGTCAATAAATGACAATGGGAAGTGATCCTTCCTTGTGGCAGCATTTAGTTCCCTGTAGTCAACACAAACTCGCCATTTGCCACCTTTCTTGGGAACTATTACCAAGGGTGAAACCCATTCACTGTCTGAAATGGGGTATATAAATCCTGCTTCCAAAAGCTTTTAAGTTCAGATTTCAGTATCTCTCTTAGAGCAGGGTTCATGCGTCTCTGCTGCTGCCTTATAGGTTTGTGGCCATCATTAATGTAAATTTTGTGCATGCATAAGGCAGGATCAATGCCTTTCATGTCATTGTAATCCCATGCAAACGTTGTTGCGTGTGCTTGCAACACTGTGTGCGGGGATTGTTGTTGTTCATCAGTCAATGCATTATTAACAGTCATCATCTTTCCTTGCTTGATTTCTAATTGTTTAGACATTTCTTGTATAGAGGACAAATCAAGGCTAAGTATTACTGGTAAACATTGTTAGGGTAATAAAGTATGAAATATTTGGGATACCTCTTCTGAGGAATCGGTGGGTATTATGCTTCTCAAGGGGTCTTGTTTAGACAGTCCTGTTGCTACGGGTGCCTCTCGCAATCATTTTGTATAATGTGAGCAATCAGCTCATCTTCATCTCAGATATCCAGCAAGGGGCTATGTTATATGGTCATCAAGGTTTGTAGTGAATAGCTGTCCTCATCATCCAAGGTAGGCCAGATGGTTTGCTCAAGTTCATGGCATGGTTGGGCTAGTGGATATAAGACCAATTTCTTTGTCCAAGTCCCATTGGATATGATCATATTTCCTAACCTGCAACCTATAAATGCATCTGTTGTGGCAAGCCATGGTCTGCCTAGTATAAGAGGATAACCAACAAGATTGACATTGGGTTGTTGTACTATAAAATTCGCAGGGTATTCCCAGGAATCTAATGCAATTACCAAGTCATCAATGACTCCTTCAGGCTTAACTGTAGACCTATCAACTAATTGCAAAATTGTCTGAGTAGGCCTAAATTTATTTAACTGTAGCATCTGCATTATCTCCTTGGTCATTACATTAATTGCAACACCCAAGTCCATCAAAGTTTTCTTGATTAGAGTCCCATTGATTTTTACGTCCACTACTGGACTACCTGGATATGTATATTTGGGAACAATTATATTCCCCAACATTATGTCAGCAAGGTTACCCAAAACTTGGACTATCTTTGGGTCTGTTCTCTTCCTTCCTGGTTTCTTTATGCAGAGATCTCTAATAGTCTTTGTAGAGATAGGAATATCTTTGATAGCTTAGATTAAGGGAATCTTTAGGGTTATATCTTTTAAATGGCCTAGAAGGTCAGTTTCAGCCTATGTTGGTTGCTTCTGGATAGCCAAGCGTTCAGGGAAAGGAGGCTTCAGATGTGAAGTGGTCTGAGGGTCCTAATTTGATTCAGGTTCCAAAGGTGGCTTATTTGAGGCTTCCTCTATGGGTTCTTCATCTTCAAGTTCTGTAATTTAGGGAGATGAAGGGCCCGCAAGTTGCTTCCCTGATCTAAGGTGAACATTACTCACCTCTACCCCATAGGTGGGGTATTGCATCACCTCGTTAGTATAAGCCTGTTGAACAGGCTTGTTGTTAGGGTTAGGTACAGGTTGGGTAGGGAGTTGGGTAGGTCTAGGAGGTTGAGTTTGAGGAGTGGATGGAGGCATGATTGTTGGCTGCTGGGGTTGAGATGGAAGCATAGGTTGCTGGTAATTTGCATTTTGTTGCCATTGTTGGCCCTTGTTCCATTGGGGCTACCACTGATGCTGTTGTGTAGGCCACTAGGGGTTATAGTTGGAACCTTGGAAACTTTGTTGGGGCCATCAGTTTGGCTATTGTTGGTTCCAATTAGGTTGTGGAGTAGGCCATTGTGGGTTTTACCATAGATTTTGATTGCTAGGCCATGGTTAAGTATTCCAAGCAGAGAAATTTTGGTTTGCAGTAGGAAAGGGTGAATTGAAATTAAGTGGATTGGAGGGCATACCTTATCTTTGCTGCCAAGGTCTCCTTTGAGCTATGTAGAACAGCTGCTTGTCCTCTCCTTAAAATGGCTGAAATTCTGCTCTTTCAACCTTCTCTTGTTAGATACTGGCCACCCTCTTGCATTTACAATTGGCCTTCCTTTGTCTATAGCTAGGGCAGTACTCAGTAAGTATTGCATCCGCCTCTTCTTTTTTCTTCTTGATGTGAAGAGTGTCTAGTTGTGTAGCCATATGGATGATGATATCCTCCTTCATGTTGGACAATAAGTTACTGATTTCCACTCTTGAAACCCCATTGGTTGCTTTGTTTGTGATGGATGTCTTTTCTCTCCTTGGTCATTTAGTGAAAGTTCTTGAATAATTTCTGCAAACTTTGCAGATTGATTCAAAAGGTATTTGAGAAACATCACCTTGTTCAATGAGATTCGGGGCATCCATACAATCATCATTCACCCCCCTCAAAAAGACCAGCTTCAATGATTCTTCAGACAATATGTTTTGGGGGTTTTTCTTCAAGGTAAACTAAAATCTTTCAACATAATCTTCTAGTGGCTCCTCCTCTTTTTGTGACATCCTAAAGATGTCATCTCTCCTCCTATCATGTCATCTACAATAATCTTGGTATTTCTCCATGAATCTCTCCTTCATTGTATCCTAGTCTAGAATGACATCTTTTCCTAGCCCCATAAACCATCTCAAAGTTGCATCCTTGAGAGTGGCAGGAAAGAGTTTAAGCCTGTGAGCATCTGAAGTGTAGTCATAGCTCCTACACTGGCTATCAAACTCAAATAGAAATGTATCTGGGTCCTCTGTCACTAGGCTATAGAAGACTGGTAATGCCAAAGGTGGAATGTTCTTCAGCACTGTAGCCCTCTCCGAATCAGTGATAGGAGACTCAAATGTTGCTTGCTCTGGTGGATCCTCCACCGCCGCATCTGCCATGGTTTTAAAGGTCCCTTCTGTACTTGTGGAAGAAGCTGATGAAGATGTTGATAAAGATGGAAGAACAGATCCTTCTCCTTCAGCAATTGCTACTGTATAGTTGATAAAGTCAGTAGTATCTTATCTGTCCTGATAATTTGAAGGGAGGAATCCACCTCGGTTGTCTCTCTGCCTCCACATACAGTGGATTTAGCTTTTGTATATTAGCGGTCCTATACAATGTTAATACAATTTCTGGTGTTTCTTGAAAAGTGAATCTATCAACCCTAATGCTGGAATCAAAATTTAAGCTATGAAAACATATAAAATGAGCCTATCAATGTAGCACCATCCCTGACAACGGTGCCAAAAATGTAGAGGAAAACTAATGCATTGTAGACTTGACATAATTCAAGGGTAAACCTATCTAAATAGTCCACTTGACATTATACTCCTACATTAAATTACCAACCAAGGAGCATAAGCTTATGATGGTATGTGCCTTCAAGGGCTCATATTCTCCTAAACTATCCTATTCAAACCTACTCAGATTATTCTACTTTGATAGAATTCACAAAAATGCAAGAACATTAAAAATAGTTACAAAACCTAGTGGCTACGGGTACCTACAGCATAAGCTATAGATAACTGCTAACAACAAAAAAGTACATAACTAATCCAAAACCATTCAAAATGATGAGAAAGCTAATGCTAACCTATGGAGAACTAAGATGGATCAATTATACATTTGTTCATGAACCACAACTACTGTAATTAACAACAAGAGTATTCTACGTAACTCACAATGCATTTATAAAATAATGGAAAACAACTTTAACAAAAATACATAAATAAATAAGAAAATAAATGAAGTGAAGATTAGTACCTTGGGTGGCCGTCTTAGGGGACTGACTCACTGACCTGGAAATCAAATCTAACTCAGATACTCATGCATCCATTAAACACATAGTTCCTTTCATTCCATATCACAGAATACTTCAAACAAAATCTTGTTTGCAGATTTTATTCAATAATTACATTTCAACAATTCATGTCTGGAGAAATAACTAACTGAACATTGTATCTTGCAATAAAACAACTAACAACTGGGTAACTAACTTGCAAATGGGTAACTCCCTTGACTCCGAGATCAACCCCTAACTTATACAAAATAGGAGAGTCTTATTCAACTACCAACTAACTACAATCATTAATCCATTCCTAGATATTAGGATATAGAGTTAAGATTGATTTATTAATTCTAATTGAATAGAGGAAGGAGAATCCCATCAAATAAGAATTCCTATGCAATGGCTCATATGAGAAACACATAAGCTGTGTTTAGAATCTTGGAACAAGTCTACTTCTTCTCCATTTATTTCTTCCCATAATGGTTCACGTTCAGTTTCTAGTTGTCTGTACTTTTGGCGGCTTGATTTCAACTTCCTTCAATTCCCTTATTATGTGACTTGCTGCAAATTCTCCTCTCCTTGATGCCATGTGCTTGTTGCTGCATAGGGGTTAATCCACAAAACATATGCACGCAAATAACCTTCATAATTAAACCATAGAATCTCATCTATATTGCATACATACTCATGTTCAAATCATTCAATTAATAAATATCATCACCATATTTCATATTAACAAAATAGGTTCAAGGTTATATAAAAAGATAGTATATCATGACGGCAATGTTTGAAAAGTATTTGGAAGATCATGTGCAAAAGGTCTGAAAGCATATAACAACACAAAAGAGGCCAATATTTAAACCCATCACAAACTACTGTGCCAATCAAAATGGCAAACCTCTTATAAAGCATGTTGCAACTAAGGGTAGCAATATCTAACGCGGTGGACAAAGAACAACAGAGTGAGAAGAACAACAAAACAAATGATGGTGACAACGTCATAGTAGAACCGCCACCAGAAGGCAAACAAGTCATCAATCTGAAGTTGTTGTCCATCGGCATGGGGAAGCAACCGGCAGTCGTCCATATGGAGATCCTTGGAAACACTTTGACAAATACAATTGTGGATGGAGGCTCTAGGGTAAACGTACTCCCAGTGGCTACTTGGAGGAGTCTTGGGAAACCCCCCTTGTGGCCACAAAACTTCTAGTTAGTGGGAGCCGACCAGCATGGAATCAAAGCACTCGGAGTGCTAATGGCTCAAAAAGTAAAGATCGGTACTCAATAATTTTTATTGAATTTTGTAGTCACTGCAGTACACAATGCAATGTATGATGCATTACTTGGCCAAGGGTGGCTAATAACCGCCAAGGCCGACCACAACTAGAAGAAAAACACATTGTCGATAGAAAACAAAGGTAAAAAATTTGTGATTGATCTAAGAACTCAAACCATTAGCGAAGAAATGGCATCTGATTCTGATTTCGACGGAGGGGAGACATTATTCGGCAAGGAAAGAGGGCCTATGGAGCCTGATGATGAAGGGGTATTGAAATTATAGGAGTATTCTAAAGACGAGACGATTTCATTCAGTGGACTGTTTCATTGGCAGATGGAAAATTATGAATTTTTTCAACCTAAATGCAATATGATTCAGAAAAGAGAAATTGAGGAGAATCATCCATCGAGTGAACCACTTGAGAACCCTTGGTCGATGGGGAACCCTTAGAAGAATGAAGCACTTGGGAACCCTTAGTCAACAAGTGAAGCACTCGAGAGCCCTCAGTCGACAAGTGAAGCACTCAGAAACTCTCGGCTGACAAGTGAAGCACTCGAGAACTCTTGGCTGACAAGTGAAGCATTGCTGATGGGTAAAACACTTGATAGAGAGAACTCTTGGTCGACTAGTGGAACACTCGACAAAGGGAACTCTCAACTGGCAAGTGGTCAAACACTCAGCAGAAAAAATTCTCAGCCGATAAGTCACACCATTGGGGAAGATAATACTCAACCAAGAACAACTCATACATTCCTATCAACATATGAAGAATACAAAGAAGGGAACACCACAGTAGATGACTCCTTCCCTCCTGATGACTTACTCTGAGAAGACAATTTCTGGCATACTTCCTAGCATACTCTTCTTGATGACACCTTGCGCACCTCCTGACGAATTGCAAACTTTGGTACACAACTTCATTTTTTGCCCTCCTGTCGACTTCTTGTTGCCTGTCGAGTCATCCTTCCCCATCAAGTTACCTCCTGATGAGTTGTTTTGTCTTGTTGAGTCACCCATTCTTGACGAGTTATTGGTTCCTGTCAAGTCACCCCCTCATGTCGAGTATCTCTCTCCTAACGAGTTCACTTTGCCTATCGAGTTCACATTGCAAGGTGAGTTCCCCTTGCCAAATGAGTTTGCCTTGTTGTTGCCTGATAACTTGACTACTACTAGCTAGTGGTTCCCTGATGAGTGGTCTCTCGATGCCTTCGTTCCTGATGACTTTACTACTACTGATGCCTCCTATCTTCCTGATGCCTTGCACACTCCTCCTGATGACCCATTGGCTGACGACTTGCAAATATTGGATGACTTAGCATTACCTGTCGACTGGCAGCCCCCTATTCATTCGATCATATGACCTATTCAAACTGTATGATTTGCAAATTCAAATTTCTGCTTCCAGTTGCTTGCAACCATACAACCGTATGACTTGGAGTTTACCAAACTGAAAACAATCGCACGATTTGAAGATCGGTTTGCCCCCATCATACAACTTATTCTTGTTGTATGACTTGCCCCTATCATACGACATGCTCCTGTCGTACGACCTGCATCTCCATATGGTCACCCAGATTCAATTACACATTCAATTGTACAAGTTCAAGGAGTTTTTGGGTGTTTGAAACTTTCTACTTTCTTCCCAACACAACCAAAATTCAATTACATGAACAGTCTAGAGTTGGAAATATTAAGGTGCCACAACAATAGTCAGGAAGGAGAAGTACAAAACAACAGTCAGGGAGAATTACACAGTAGTCAGGAAGAAGCATACAATGGTAGTCAGGCAACAATATGGTCTTGGAGAGCAAAATTGATGTGTGCCATGAGGGTCCAACCCCCGGACCCTGTGAGGAGCGTTGCCCCTCGACCCTGCTGAGGGTGTTTCCCCAGACCTCCATCATACCAAGCACAAATAGAGAATCATTCTTGTTGGTTGGTAAATTAAATGGATGTACATTCATGACATATGGGGACACTAAACAATCTTTTCATGATCGAAATGCTTCCAAGGTGCTTACAGTCAATGATCAACTCAAAAAAACATTCTCAACCTTCAGTGTACAATCCGAAGGGGTCCCTTGGTTGGTTGGTCTTCAATATTTTCAGTCATTGGCATATGTTCTAAACATGTTGGTTCTACTTCTACTCTGTGGGTTCTTCCAAGTCTGCATACAGGCTCTTCGTCTACAATGTTGTCACCAGTGTGGAATATCTTACTTGATGTCACTTGATGCTTCATGTTTTTCTGTTGTCTAGAAGATGACTTTTTTCTTTGGGGGGGATGATGTAGTCAATATATAATGTTGATTCTTATATCTGATAATATGGGTTACCCGACTATGTAACCCAACTATGTAATCCGACTATGTAACCCGACTACGTAATCTGACTATGTAATCTGACTATGTAACCCGACTACGTAATCTGACTATGTAATCCAACTATGTAACTTGACTATGTAATCTAACTATGTATTAATTGTTTGTTGACTCTTAGGTAGTTGAGAGTTAGTTAGATTCAGTTAATTGACGGTTGTGTTCCTCTTGGCAACCTCAGGTCTTTTCAATAGTCATTATATCGTCAAGGAAGGTAGTATGATGTAGTCGAATCAACTCTGATCCTTTGCCGACCATCTCGGGTCTAGTTTTGTAATACTCTCATGTGCTAATAAAGATATACTTTTACTCCTCTATCTAGTATGTATTGGTAATTCTATAAATTATTTCAAGTATTCATTTTATCAGATAGGCGAGTAAATAAAGTCCCTACAAAGGAATCATGCATAGGAGGAGACAATCCTCCAAAGATGGATCTTGACAATGGAGATTGATAGCTTGAAGGTGCCTAGAAGGCAAAATGAGATTATTGGAACCCAATGGGATTTGGGTAATTCTAACATTTGGGATTCACTAGTTGAAATGTAAATAGAGTTGTGTAACTATGAGTCTGGTTGGGGGGAATACCACCAGGTTGGTATGTATTAGCCACAATGTATGATGGAGGAGGAGGGGACATAAATTCCTCGTTAGTCACATTTTGAGAATAGAATTTCAAGTATGGAGGTGATTGAGAACCCCCCTAGTTTGTATCATTTTGGGTGGTGACAAAGGGTCGGCATGGAATAATCACCTTGGAGATTGTAGTCTTGTGTTTGTTTGCATTAGTTTTTGGAATGGTTTCTTGGAACTCCCAGCCTCAAGAGTCCTAATTTGTTGCACTAGGGTGGAAATAAGAGCCTTTGAGGTTGTCTTTGAGTTTGCCTCTCTTGTTTGATTAGCATTTTGTGCTTTAACCCAACGATGTCAATTTATTGGTGGTGTTGGTGTGCCTCATGTGATGGGAGTTGAGTAGGCCCTATTTTTAATTACCTTAGGTACTCTAGTTGCATGTGTTGTGAGGAGGCTTGGTCATTCTATTAATCCACCTCAATGGCCTCTTAGGTCATGTATGCACTTACTAAGTCCTTCTCAAGGTGACTCATTTCATTGTTGATGTGGGTAGTTGTGTCTTTGTAAGCCACAAAGTTGGGGTCTTGTCTGTGACTCTCATACCAAACAAACACATGTTAGGCTCTAGAAGGGTTTAGGTATGTTTGAAGGCCATTCCTCAATATAGCCCCCATGCGGGCTTGTTAGAGGTAGTGTAGTCTTGACTATCTTTCATGTTTGGTTTTAGCTCTTGATGAGAACCCATTAGAATCAGTATCTTCATAATTATACTTGTTTGTTATAGTAACCATGGGGTCTAGAGGGATGTAATAGTCAAAGGTAGGGATAATTCACTCAATAGAAGGGACTTCCAATTTGGTTTTCATTCATCCTAGAATATTTGTGAGTATTGTGGGTACCACAGAATAAATAGAAAAAGATGGGAAAATAGAGAGGAGATGAGATGGAATGGAGAGAAAGGTGACAGAATTCATCCCAAACTGATTTGTTTTTCACATCAGGTTCACAAAAATATGTGTTATCCAAATATGACTCACCACTAATGTGTGTAAGTTGTCAATGGTATGCACACTCACATTGATTGAATTAAATTGACTACTATTGCTCATGAGGCAACAATAGGTGTAACAATGGGGGATTAGGTGATCTAGCCTCTTCATGAGGAAGGAGTACTATGTGGAGGAAATGAATATTTGGTCAATGGGATGTGATGGTAACACATGTAGTTGGGGTTGATTATGGAATAGTGATCTATGTTTGAATGGAAATAATTTATGGTGAGTGTTTTGAAAGAAAATATTGAGATAGAGAGCCTCTATCTTGAATATCATTTCTAAGTGTGTTAACTCAATGGCTAGTTGCCAATTATTTTATTGTTGAACATGTTGTAAGGCTTAGGCTTGTTGTTCCTCAATGAGTTTAAGTGGAGGTGAGTTTTCCCTTAACTCTTGTAGAGTGGTTTCAACCAAATTTTCTTTTATTCCTAGACACACGAGAGTAATATGCTAAATGGGTTGGATAAGAAACACTTTTGGGATTGTTATTTGAATGCCTTGTTGATTTTGACTTATGAGTGGATATTGAATTGCTTGTAATTGTTTTGGTCATTCAATTGTTGTTTTGTTGGATGCTTGTTTGCTTGTTGAATGTGTAGTTCTTGAGACTAATTTTTGGAGCACACTCAGCTCAAATAGAAAAGTCCTAAGCAATTTTGTTAGTCATTTTGTGTTTTTAGATGAATCAATTGTTTGTGAAATAAAGATTATGAATTAAACTAAATTTTAAAATAAACAATGGTAAATGAACTAAATTGAGATTAACCTATGTTTTTGCATTTTTCCAATATGCCAATAATTAACAATCTATCTAACAATGAAATTTGAGATGTATATGAGTGCAACTATTGTTTTTGTTCCTTTTCACATTTTTAAATGTTTGCATGCAACCAAAGCAATGTAACTAAACAAATAAATCAACAACTATTATTCTATTTTTCCTTTGTTTAAAGAAAAAATTGACCAATGGTTTTAAAAGAATAAATTAATAATGACTTAACTAAGATGTTTTCATCAATTTCCTTTTATCAAACATATGTTACAAAATAATAACAAACAATACAACTTGCTAATTTTTGTATGAGTTTGGGAAAAAATATTTGTTTCTTCTTGTTTTATGGTTCTTGATCAATTTGGTAGTTGTTTGATTGACAATAAATGGTTGATTGTTGTTGGTTCTCATAGAAAATGTACTATTGTTGTAAAACAAAGATTTGCAAAATAAACTAACTATTTCTTAACATCTAAGGAATTATAATAGAGTGTTGCAGACTTGGAGAAAGGTGTGAAACTAATTAAATCTAATTTTAATTATTCACTCTAAAACCAACAAACTATTTTAATTGAAACAACTAAAATAAAGGAATCCTCACACCTAAGAATTGTTAATCCAAGATGTTGGAGATTGAGGGTGTTGTGGCAATAGTGTCCTTAGGGACCCAAATTTGGCTTCTTTTTTCCTTCTCTACTAGGAGTCTTCCTTTGATGGTAGGAAGAAAACAAAACAAAATTAATGTGAAGAGTACCAAGGATAAAGATATATTTTTGCAGGATGAGATTTGAAGTTGTTGATTGTTGTTTTCCTGATTGCACAAAGAGCTTAGAGGCTATATGGTGATGGGAAATTGCAATGATACTGTCATAGGAGTTGTGAAAAACTCAAAAAGGATGGTACTTATCTACTTGAACAATGACCAAACATAAAAGAAAATGTTGTTAGTGTTAAAAATTGAGGCCTGTGCTAAAGTAACTCTAAAATTACCAGGAGAGAAGACCCTTAAAATTGCAAAAACCATTATATTAAAGCTCTGGAACCCAAAATTGGTGGAGGGTGACGTTTGGACATATTGGGTGCATTCAAGGACCAAGCAACTGAGAGTTTTCAAGCTAAAAATAGTGCCAAAATAGTCACATGCAAAAATTTATGCTCATAAATTTAAATTGTAGAATCACCAGTTTTTGTTAGGAAAGGTGTCTCAACCTTGTATCTTAATGTTGAGAATACAAAAATGTAATTTATGGGCTATAGATGTCATTTTTGGCCACAAAGGTTACTGAAATGGACTTTAACTAGCTAAAGTGAGTTATGGTGATGCAGAGCTCTCTAAGATTTACAATTTTTTTAAAAAGGGCTCAATTAGCTTACTAGATCAAAAGTCATGGGTTCTAGAAGTTAGGACTCCCACATCAAAAATGTAGGAGCATCTATGATGCATAAGGGAGTTGTAAGAGGGAGTTACACGTGTTGACCAAGAACACATACCAACCTATGACATGTCAGTATGACTGTCATAAAACATCTTTAGAAGGTTTAGACAAGACAAATTGAAACACCTGAGTTGAGACAATAACCATGGCATCTTATGACACTACAACAAATCCCTATGATTAGCTCCCTTTTTTGCTCCATTTTTTTGCTTCCACCCACTGTTTTAATGTATTTTCTCTATTTTTTTGAAAAAGTCGACACTATTTATCGGGGGTGGCACCGTTATTGGCATTTTTTGCGTCGACCAGAACAAGTCGACGCTAAATTATGCGCTAATTAGCACCTAATTTAGCACCTAACTTAGCGTCTATTTTATTGCCTACTTTAGCTCCTACTGTAGTGCCTATTTTAGTAACCACGTTAACGCCTTATGTAGCGCCTATTTTAGTGCCTAATTTATGGTTACTTGGGTTTAGGAGTATTATTTAGGATTTAGGGTTTATGGTTTTGGGATTAGGGGTTAAGGTTTAGAGGTTTAGGGTTTAGAGAGAGATAGATGACCAATAGGGAGATATAGAGGAGACTGAGGGGAGAGATAGGGAGTGAGGGACATGGCTAGAGACATAGGGAGAGAGATTTAGAGGTAGAGGGACAAAGCTGATAGGAAGAGAGGGGAGAGATAGGGAGATAGAGGTTTAGGGGCATTATTTAGGTTTAAGGTTTATTGTTTAGGGGTTAGGGGTTCAGGTACTTAGAGGTTTAGGGTTTATAGAGAGAGAGAGGAATGATAGGGAGATATAGAGGAGACTGTGGAGAGAGTGAGGCACATGCACATGGCCAAGGACATAGGGAGAGAGATTGAGAGGTAGAGGGATGATAGAGATAGGGAGATAGAGGTTTAGAGTTGCTTGGATTTAGGGTTTAGG